>JBBMJZ010413112.1:8568550-8580260 GCA_037833815.1 Zingiber zerumbet
AGTAAATTATCCTAAATTCCCTAATACCAAACTCAACTTTTTCTTCCGTTCCTATATTAGAAAAAATTTATTTCTACTCCATACATATAAACTTTTCTTTACTTCAACTCTATTTCAACTCCCTACCACACACTGATTTACCTAATTGTCCTTATTTTTTAGATACAAAAAGTTCAAAATGAGATATAATTCCTTTTAAATGCAATATATTTAAATTATAATTTAGTATATTTTTTTAATCAAATTGAGCATGACTTTTTTTCGCTTGACTAATCGATTGATATACCCAATTCTAATTAAATAATGTTGAATTTAAGAGGAATATTGGTGTTTGAAGCATCAGCTAATTAAGCTTGTGTTTTGATATTGGCAAAAGTTCAAAGTTAAGCTATATTGTTGTTCTAATAAGTTGAACTGGGTATGTAGGAAAGTCTTAAGTGATCTTAGGTAAAAGAAAGTTCTAGTTGAGGCTAGGCAGGTGAAAAGTCCTAGCTACTGTCAAGCAGGTAGAAAGTCCTAGCTGTGATTAAGTAACGAAATCTTAGTCCAGGGGACTGGATAAGGTCTTGGTAGGTCGAGGACGTTGGACAAAATCATAGAGTCGAGGACCCTAGGTGAAGGTCCTGGGGTCGTGGACTTCAGGTGGATGACTGGACAGGTTAGGGATCAGACGTCCAGCATGAAGTCCTGATATTTCGGATGCTGGGAAAAAGTCTAGACAGTTTGGAGGACCGGTCTGGCAAAAGGTAATCTCTTTTGAGAGGAGTAGGTGGGGGCGCGTTCCCTAAAGAGAGAACAGTAGACGTCGGTCCAACCTAGAGTTTTAATGAAATTCAAAGTCAGGACCGGACAGTCCAGAAACTATCAAAATTGTACTTTATATATATTATTTATTGTTTGGATTAACTCTTTTTTAAAGAAAGATAAGTGCTAAAAAAGGTGGTCTGGCCTCTCGGAAGGGATCCGGGCGCCCGGAGTTGCTTCGGGCGCTCGAACAAGTTTTCGCAAGGGAGGTGCCTGTCCAGGCACCTTGGCGGTTCGGGCGCCCAGAGTTGCTCTAGGTGCCCGGATGGCCAAAACTCATCGACATGCTGAGTTGGAGCGCGACAACTAGCCGACCCACGTCAGTGATCCAGGCGCTTGAACGTGGATAAATTTTGAGGATGAAGTTTCGACGAGAGCTCACCACGTTAGCACAGTCTAGGCGCACGAGAGGGGATCCAGGCGCCCGAATGAGGCTATAAAAGGAGGCTTCGACTAGCAGCTTTAACACATCAATTTAAAGAAGTTTCTTTCCTATGCACTACTCATAAAACACTTCTATGACGCCCAAATGCTACTCTAACCATCAAAGGCTCGATTCTTCAAATATGTAGATTGTTGGTGCATTTAAATTATTGCAATTGTAAATCTCTATTTGTACTCTTTCGAACTGATAGTGATTGTCCATCGAAAACACTCAACGAGTGCAGGCCTTGGTGTAGGAGTTGTCACATGTTCCGAATCAAGTAAAACTTGGATGTATTAGCATTGCTTTTGTTTTCCTTTATTTCGCTACATTTGTCTCTTCGAGTTTTTTAAACGAACGTGAAAGCCACGAGCGCTTTTCACCCATCCTCTAGCGCAATAATCCTACAAATTATACCTCATTTTAGGATTTTTGCACCTATAAAAAATAATCAGGGATTTTGTTCTATAAAAATAATGACATAATTCCTCATAAATTTAGCACCATTTAATTAGAATATAGTGTATTAATCTATTGGTCAAGCGGAAAAAGAGTCATGCTCAATTTGATAGAAAATATATTAGATTTTAATTTAAATGTACTGACTTTAGGAGGAATTATATTATATTATATTTTAGTTTTTTTTATAAAAATAAGGATAATTAAATAAATTGATGCACTTGAAAGAGGTAAAGCAAAATAAAATTTACATCTAGCGAGTCGAAATAAATTTTTTCTAATACAGAAAGAAACTGAGGAAGTTAAATTTACGGAAACTTAACACAATTTACCCTTGTTTTATTAACCCTTCCCAGAGGACGCTGCAAAGGTCCTGAGAAAAGTTGACGGCTCAATATACATTTATTTCCTACAAATTTTATTTATTTATTTTAAAGTTAAATTTGATCATAAGTTTATTTCCTAGTCTTTATTTTTTAAAGTTAACTTTGATCATAGATACTAAATAGAAGTAAGATTCTCAATTCCCGTACGCACTAGTTGGTTGGTTCAATGCCATCATGTCACTACAATTGAATATACAATCTCTCTCTTACTTATTTGTTCAGAGGCATGAAACATTGGTCACTTGTCCTTGGTTATAGTTGTTATTCCGATGGTAAAATTATATCAGATTTGAATTCCTTGAACTCATTTCTTTAATGAATAAGTTCTTCGTACCTATGAGGTCGTTCAATACAGTGACTTACTACAGATTATGGAGGACCGATTTTGGAGGAACGCCTGGATGAGTATAATCATCTTTTTGACTCACATGAAACATGGGTCACTTCATGTTTGGTCCAGGGTATTGATTTTAATTTACAGGTCCACTTTGTTTGAACTTGTGATTGGTTTCGCAAAACCTTCTAGCTACTCAAACAAATTGTTGGACAGACGACTCTTCCACCGGTACGTGGAGAGATGTAATTCTTGTTTTCTCATCTCTGTTTGAGGATCGAGCCTTGTAGCTTTTTCTCTAAAATTTTGCACCGCACTCAATTTCTTGTTAATGTCCGATCGATGCCTTTAATTTATTCAACGAAGGGATAAGATTCCATTGTTGATTCGGAGGACAAAAACTTTGCTTGAAATTGAATGTTTGCCATTTGGCATGTAGCTCTGGACTACTGATGTTTGACAGCATCGGGGTGTTCATATTATACCCAACCATTTGATTAACTAGTGATCTAGGAAAAGTCATTGAAGGACGAATATACATAGATAAAGATCTCGGAAAAGTCAGTGAAGGACGAGTACATACATAAAGATCTTTATCCTAAGAGCATCTTAGAGCTTTGTCAAATATTTATAAAATTTTTAAAAAAATTATGATGGTGTACGTGGAGTTTGAGATTTTTAGTTCAAAAAAAGATTTGACTTTTTAAATCTATTTTTTCCCTTAAAAATAGAGCTAGTCAATAACTAATAATAAGATAATATTATATATTTGACCTTCCAAAACAATTAAAAATAAATTATTTTATGAAATATTTAATTATAATATTTTATTTCATAAATTGTTAGTAATAATTAAAGTAATATTTTTTTCTTCTAAAAATAAATATATTCGAGATAGCTAAAAATATATATATAAATGACTACAGATAAATAAATTAAATATTAAATGGAAATTATAAATTTAATTAAATAAAAACTCATAAATTTATTAATTATAAATTATAAATAAATTAAATCAAACATCATAATTAATTAAAATATTAAATACAAATTATATAAAGATATTAAATAAAAAATAATAGATAAAGAACCTATAAAAAAAATCATATAGAGGTTTTTTTTTATTGAAGAGAATAGTAAAATTTAATACTTAGGATGTAATATTGATGTGACATATTGAATGAAAAATGTATTAAGAGATTTAACTGTTAAAGATGTCCTAAGGTTGTTAGTCTATACTGATACCTAGTTAATTGGAAAATAATAAATTTATTATAATAGAATAAAAAAATAATTTTCAACAAACGTATCTTCTTGGAAAAAACTCTTCTCACCTTTTTTAGATAATTTGACGGTGAGCTATAAGTTAATTTCATGATTTACTTAATTTATTTCATGTAATATGGAAAAGGCTTATAAGACGAATTTGAAAAGAACATAATTAATTTTTGTTATAATCTATTCTAATGCCATAATCTAATTTCTACTCCATTAACGTGATATAGTAGTAAAATACTTGCAAAACAAAATAAGAGAAACAAAATTTTAATCTGAATGGATATTTAAAAGGTCGATTTTTGTGTAGGTATTAAATTGTGTTTTAGGTTTATTTGATAGATGAATTAGAATTAATTGGGATAAAATCTAGATACTTGTACTAAAAAAAAGTATTTTTGTCCCGATGAGGATGTCTAGTTATCTGGAGGGTGACAATTTTATTATAATGAGATAAGACGTTAATTTCCGAGGGACACATATTTTGGAAAAAAAAATTCTCTCACATTTTAGTCATTTGACAGTTAGTTATAAATTGATCCAGTAATTTATCTCTTTTCATATAATTCAAGAAAAACTATAAAACATTAGGGAGGAACATTATCAATTTTTGTTACAATTTAATTAAAAATTATCCCATCTCTCACATAAGTTATCTATTTTAAAAATACAACACGAAACACCTTCCTACCAGCTATAACTAAGGCATAAAAGGGAAGTCAAAAAAGAGTTTATTATAAGATCAGGTTCAATAAATGCTTTGAATTTACACATAAACTAGCCATAACTAATGTAGGAAAAGTGAAATGAAAAATAATTATCATATTATTTGTTATAATAATTATTTAATAAGTTACCTTTTAATGTTAAATTGTGAATTCTTTAATTAATTAATTTAGATAAGATGTAAAATAAAATTTTAAAATTTTGTTTTTTATTTTCATTATCTATATCTTTTTGCACTGATATAATAAAAAAAATTATTTGCAGTTATTTTATAATTTAATAAAATTTTTTGTGAATTTGAAACTATATCATATATCTTGACAATATTTATATTGTATATTTATGATACATTTGCATTTGCCTCAATGACAATAAACTGTATTAAATAGTTTTTGTTTTTTTCTTTTGATAAAAAACAATAGACTTAAAAAGTTGCGGCATCCATTTTTATCATTATTTTTGAATTACTTCGTCAAGAAGCTTACGCTGAGAAGCACCATCCAGAAGTGAGGGGGGACTGCTTAGTTTTTCTCTCACCCGAAATTTGTACCGTTCTATGATTGGACAATTTACGGGGACAAATACGGGTCCCAAAACGATCTGCATTGTAGACCAATCGTCTATGGAATGGCGTCAATGGAGAGTGTGAACGGGGGCGGTTTAGTAATCAGAGTGGCGCCTTGCGAAGGCGGGGTATTTTTATCAACTCTGCTTCGGTGACAAAACCCTCTTCTTTTTCCTACCCACGTCTCCTGTGGCGGCGCCCGCTTCTTCTCTTCTCCTAGGGTTTCTCTCCCTGCTCTTCGAGAGTTCAGAGCCATCGAATCCTCCTGGAATTGATAGCTCCTTCTTTTCATGGCGGCCGTCTCTCCAGCTCCTCCTGCTGACCGTATCCTTCTTCCCAGTGGAATTGGTTGCTTGGTCCTTGATCTGATCTGGTTTTTTTTTGTTGTTCTCGTGATTTTCAATCGCAGATATGTTCAAAGACTTGATTTTGCTTCTGTTGTTGCTTTTTACGCATTCGTTGTGTCAGCTTTCGTTTTACTGCTCTTGCAAGTTGATCTATGTTTTTGTTTCTTTGCTCGGGTTGAGATACTTTAGAGTCGTCAAAATTAGTTTTTTTTAAGCTACGGTCTGGTGCTACGCTGTACTTTATTTCTTGTAGTCACCTTCTGTAGGTTTCCTTGTCGAAGAATTCGTGGGCTAGTGATGCTAAAGCTTGTGAAAGAATAACTGTATATCTGTTTTGTAAGTCAAATTTTCAATTTTACGTCTGTATCGACAAGCTTTGTTAAAGCTTGTGAAAAAATTAACTATATATTTGATTCGTTATTTCAATTTGCTTTTCATTCATAAATCTGTATTAACAATCTGGAGATTCGGTTTGAGAGAGAGAGCTACAATCTGAGAGATTCGTGTTGGTTTGAAATAAGTATTATGCTTTCAATTTCAGCTATTCCTTAATAATTTTGTCGTAGAAGCTACAGATCTGATGCAAAAGTTATCCCTGGACTCCAACAGCAAGAGTGACAACGTTTCAGGAGTTACAAAGAAGGTAGAATTCTAGCTGTTCTAATCCTTTACTTGCTTTTGGTGGTATTGTAAAATACTAGCTTTTAATATATAAATTGATATTTGAATAAAGTTGTTATTAATTAGCTTTGCTTTTTTCTAAGAAGACCTCAGGAGGCCAGTATGCTTCAGCAAATGGGGGGAAAGTTACTCCAATCCCTACATACGAGCGTTCTTTTACTCCTCTGCTTCAGGATCATAAGGATGCAAGTATGTGCTACTTGCCAAACGGATTTCCTTCATCTTACTACTACGGAGGTTAGATGTAAATACCATGGATGATTTCAATAATCAATTCAATTGCCATGTTGTCTATATTCTGTTTTAGACCATTTTAATGGGATGCATGTCAGCATGTGTTGTCATCATTGTTTTATATAGGTAATTCACAATCCACTTCTGCAGTAAGGATTGCATTGCATCTGCTTTTGTTTGCATAAGGATTACATAGTCTTGTCTTCTGAAAGTTCAAGTCATGTCCAACTTAATCTTAATCTGTTTAATAAGATGTTACCCAACAGATATACAGGTAATATAGTCTATGTATTCTTTACATCAACGAGTATTTTTTCTAATATAGATCACATTAGTTGGTTAACTTGTTTTATGTATGCAACATTTTATATAGGAAGTGGATTTTGGAGATCATTTAATAATTTTTGAGTGACATAAAAATTTGTTTGTATTATTATTTAGTTAAATTAATTTGATATACTATGCATGAAATGTGTCCTCATTTTTTATATATTCTGCTACATATTTTTTGTCAATAGAACTAGTTTTTTTTTAAAAAAATAAATGTGTCCGCTTGTTGTATGGTGTCTTGACTGCATATGCTTTTTAAAACATTAGTTATCTGAACATGATTGATGTTTTTTTTTCCTTTAATGACTTGATGGAATTATTTTTGAGTTGTGCTTTGTTTTAAATTTCTATAGTTCCATTGAGATTGTAGTGTCTCTCTATAGAAGAGTGAATATATTTGTGAACACTTCAGGTTATGATGGCTCAGTGGCAGATTGGGAGGATTATTCTAGATATGTTAACCATGATGGAATAGAGGTGCCTCTGCATGTAAGTTGTATTAAATCCCTATGCTCTCTCGAGCGTCTCATTTTGATGATAGTCTTACTACCTTGTTGATCAATTTATTTTTTCAAATTTGAACTCACAAGTTGTTTTGTAATTGTGTATGCATGTCAAGGCTTTGATAGCATTTCCGGTTTTTAGCAGGGGCTTTATGGAGACATGTATCATCATGGATATGGCTATGCACCATATAGTCCATATCCTTCACCTGGTTCCCCAGTACCAACTTTGGGGCATAGCAATCAGTTATACACATCCCAACATTACCAGTTCCCAGCTGCATATTTCCAACCACCACTGCCTACAAATGCTCCATACACAGCAAGCCAAAATCCTAGTTCCAAAGTGAATATTTCTACATCTACTGCAACTGATGTTACTCCTACTCCAATAGATACAACAAAAGCTAGTTCAAATGGTATTGCTAAAGGAAGTACAAATAACAACGGAGTTACAAAAGTAAAACAAAGCCAACAAAATACTGCATCAAATGCAGGTGGTGCATTTGGTAAAAGCATTTCATCTGGTGGACAACCGTCTTCAGGTTATCAAGATCTAAGATACGGGTTTGATGGCATGTGGTCACCTATTTCATGGTATGATGGTTCTGTATTTGCTGATGGGCAGCAGAGACACACTTCCACTAATAATGCCTCTTCAATGTCTCCTCATGATGCGAATACTACATCTATTAGAAATCAGAACCTTCGTCCCCTTCCTCAACCTATGGTATGCACTATGCACATCACTAATAGGTTCTGTTAATTGAGTTGTTTATTATGCATTTAAATGAACCAGATTAGTACTTCCTAATAATTAATCTTAGTACTCATAACAACCTTGCAGCAAACCAAGCACTTGTCACTGAACTTTTACTTGGTTTAGTATTCTGATTTCCAGAGTCAATTTTGGCTCATACTTGGAGCTGTCTTGTTGATATTAGGAGTGGTTTTCTTCCATTTTCAGATTTCTATCTTCCGTAGATATTTTCCCTACTAATTTAACATTATGAGAACTATTTCCCAGGGAATGCATTCACCCAGATCAGCAGTTCCAGGAATGGGGAACAAGATGTACCCTAACAACAGACTGTATGGCCGGAACGGTAATGGATTCAGAGGCAATCAGGGTTTCTATTCGAATTTGTACGACTCCAGCATGAATGGAAGATGGGTGATGCCCATGGATAGCAAATATATGCCTAGGGGTCAGGTCAATGGTTTCTATGGCTCCGGTAATGGGAACTTGCAAGAGCTGAGTGAGCTTAATAAAGGACCGAGGGGTGAGCGCTTTAGAAATCAAAAGGGGTTTGCGCCTGATTTTTCTCTTGCAGAAAGGGAACAGAGTCTTCCTACCAATGTCCAGGACTCTGCCGTCCCTGAAAAAGATCGATACAACGCTGCAGATTTCCCTGTAACATATGCAGATGCCAAGTTTTTTGTAATAAAATCATACAGTGAGGATGATATTCACAAAAGTATCAAGTATAATGTCTGGGCTAGCACTCCCCATGGGAACAAGAAGCTGGATGTTGCTTATCAGGAATCGAAGGAGAAGATTAACGGATGCCCAGTGTTCTTGTTATTCTCTGTAAGCATTAATTTAGAAATTCACTCTTCACTTTTTATGTTTTTTTTCCTTTTGTGATTGTTGATTATTTTACTCTTGTATAATAGGTGAACACAAGCGGACAGTTCATAGGTGTGGCAGAGATGGTAGGCCCTGTTGATTTCAACAAAACATTAGATTTCTGGCAGCAGGACAAGTGGATTGGGTGTTTTCCTGTGAAGTGGCATATTGTGAAGGACGTACCTAATAGCATGCTGAAGCATATCACATTGGAGAACAACGAAAACAAGCCAGTGACAAACAGTAGAGATACTCAGGAGGTGAGGAAAATTTTCTACTTCTATTCAGGTAAAGAATTATTGTCAATCACATTTGTCTCTTTTCTTCAGGTGAAGCTTGAACAAGGTCTTGAACTGCTTAAACTTTTCAAGGAACATGTGAGCAAGACATCTATTGTGGATGATTTCAGTTTCTACGAGGCCCGGCAGAAGGTGATGCAAGAAAGGAGAACCAGGCAACCTTATCTCCAGAGAAAGGCACGACCTATTCCAGATCATTGATAGTTCAATGGCTCAGTAGTATTTGTTTCCTTTGAAACTCATGTCATGTTTTTTCTTGTAACTTCCCATTCACAGTAGGATTGCATTGCCGTTGCCTTCACAGCACTTGTTTATACGATCTTCATCTCAGGTCATGGATGGAAAACCAGTCATGTTGGATGAGAAGGACAAGGATGTGGCAAACACTAAGCCTGGATCCCAGAAGCTCATGGAAGTGGTTAAAATCTTGAAGAAAGAATCTGCACAAAGCGGGCTTAGGGTTGGGGAACTTGTTTTATCTGAAACAAACTGTGCCGCTGAAGCTGCCGGTGTTGCTCCTAAGGTTACTAAATCAATGGCTGAAAAGCATGCCGTCGCCATTGATGTTGACAAAGGTTACTAGTCATGACGACCTTCAGTCAAGATCAAGATTCTATTAGTAATATTCATTAATAGGTCTTGCCTTGGCTTCTCCATTGTATCAAAGCTGTTCTCCTATCCTAGTTTCATATTGATTTGTGTTTGGTTTGTTAAGGAATTCCTCAACGTAGGGCATTGGTGGGGTTGGGCTTCATAGGCATTAAAGGTAATCAATCTGTTTACTAGGGTTTATGGTGTGTATTTTGGTCTCTTCCATTTTAGCTTGCAAGGATCTCTTTGTTTAGCTGATGCTTAAATTGTGTCCCCCATCTCTTCACTTCTCCGGGTGTGTATCGATGGTCTATTGAAATGAATAAAAGCTGATAGATAATTTGGTATCAAAATCTATGGAGCTTGATCTTTGAAAGGGAATAAAGACTGAATTGTACCTTGGAAGCTGTTTCTAGACTCGACCTGTCCGGATTGGATTTGGTCCGGATCAACGGGACGGTTATGGTCAGTCTGAAATTAATCGTGAATTGGTGGTTGAATCTGCAGTTCAGCTTATTTTTTGTTCTTTCATTTTAAACTTTGGTCATGCAGTTCTAGAATAATGAGGTCAAATTAGATTTTCATACAAATTAATAGCATTCAAGTGGAACTAGAGGTAAAATTTCTACAAATTAGTATGTAAATATGTGGAAATCGAAATGTAGGTAATTGAGCATCTTTACTGATATACCATAATCCAAGAAATCTAGAGGATTTAGAGTTTTATCTGAATAGTTAAAATTTTTTACATCAATTATCTTATTTATTCTTTAAATTTAAATTTATTGAATAATAATTCTCTAAATTATTTAGAAAATGAAATCTTTATTTTTAAATTTTTATTTTCCACTCTTTTTTCAGTCTCTCTTCATTTAAAGATAGCTGATGCAGTATAGTGAAAAATGATAGAGTGCTATTTTTTCCATCCCCTAGGCCCTAGCACCCTCCTTCTCCCCCATTTATTTTTTTACCTTATACCCTTCTACTTATTCTCTCATCAACGTTTTGTGTTTTTTTTTAATTTTTTTTTTGTTTTGTTTTTTTATTGGTTTTATTTTTCTAATCAGGTTTTTATTTTTTATTATTTTTTATCAGTTTTATTTTATTTTTAATATTTTTTTATTATATATTTGTATTCTTTTATTTAATGGTAGGTAATTTAAGGGGAGGGGAAGTTCTAGTATGTGCCAAAGGTTGGAAGAGATAATTTAAAGGGGCGTGAGTGTTTTGACATGTGTTAAGAATTGTTAGGTGAATAATTTAAATAGAGTGAGAGGTTCTAACATGTGTCAAGGGTTGGAAGGAGGGTAATTTAAAGGAAGAAGAGGTTCTGATATATGTCAAGGGTTGGAAGGAGGGTAATTTAAAGGAAGAGGGGGTGTTTTGACATGTGTCAAGGGTTGGAGGATGAATAATTTAAAGGGAGAGGATGTTCTAACATATGTCAGAGTTGAAGAGGGTAATTTAAAGGGAGGAGGTGTTTTGAGAAATGTAAGGATTGAAGGGTGAGTAATTTAAGGAGAAATAGGTTCTGATACATGTCAAACATTAGAGGTAGGAAATTTAAAGGGATGAGAGGTTCTAACTTGTGTCAAGGGTTAGATAAGATAATTTAAATGTCGAATAAGGAAAGTAATTTAATGGAAAGGAGAGATTTTGATTTATATTAAAAATTATATAAAATAAAAAAATAAAAAAGTTTGACGGAAAAAATAATAAATAAAATTATTAAAAAAATAAAACTAAATAAAAATTTTAAAAAATTTTAAAAAATACAAGTATAAAGTAAAAAATTGATAAATGATATTATAAATCTAATAAAATTAATTAATTATTTTAAATTTTAGATATAGGGATAGAAAATAATATGATGCTGCTACAGTAGTTTTTGTTTTTTATTTTATAACTATAAAAAAATTATCAATTATAACATTTCCCACCATCGCACAATTAACATTATTTCAATCAATTATCTCCTTCCCACCGAACTCTTCCCACTAACGCCGCCCTCCTTGACCAGGCAAAAGGTCTCCTTTCCCCTGCAAATCCCATAGAAAAAAGGAGTCTTGAGGGAGTTCCGCGATGTGCGGAGGAGCGATAATCTCCGATCGCATTTCGGCGG
>JBBMJZ010413112.1:8602046-8631037 GCA_037833815.1 Zingiber zerumbet
GGATTCGAGCTTGAGTTTTGATGTTTGGACAATATGTTGTGGACAACATGTTTGGACAATATGTTATTGGACAATATTTGAGAAAAGTTAAGTAAATTAAGGAGGACTGGTATCTGACTGGTAAAGTTCTAACCGGATGTTAGGCAAGGCAAGTCCTAACTCGAGGGTTAGGCAAAGGAAAAATTCAAGGGTATCAGGGAGGACCACATGTTGGCCAGGAAAGTCCAAGTGGGTCAAGGAGGACCGCACATTGGCAAGAAAAGTCTTAATTGTGGTTAAGCAAAGGAAAGTCTAAATGAGTCAAGGAGAATCACACGCTGGCAAAGAAAAGCTCTAACTGTGGTTAGGCAAAGGGAAGTCCAAGTAGGTCAAGGGAGATCACACGTTGGAAAAATAAAGTCCTAACTGCTGTTAGGCATGAGAAAAATCCAAGTGGGTCAAGGAGGACCACACTTGGTGATCAGAAGTCCAACGGGAAGTTGGCAAAGTCCAAGTGGGTCAAAAGGATGACCGAACACTTGGTGGAGAAATCGGTCACGGTTGATTGGAGATTAGGCAAGAGAACCCTAGACTTGGGTTAAGTAAGTTAGGATTGGATAATCTATCAAGTGATCGATTGAGACCTGTGCTAGTTGATTGATTAAGCGCATCTCTTCGCAAAGTACATGGTGAATCGCTCAGGTGATCGATTCACCCTGAACCCAATTGATCAAGTGATCGATTGGAAGCTGGTTTTCGCAAAGCACAATGCATTGCACTGTGTTGAATTGATTGGGAAGAATTCCAATCGATTGAGAATATTGTGAGAGTCTTAATCGATTAAGTTTGGTCGCGAGTGAACAAAGAGCTTCTAAATTGATCAGGTGATCGATTGAGGCTTCTTGATCAATTGGGTAATCGATTGGGAGAAGCTCGCGAGTGAACAGAGGGCTCTGTAATCGATTGGGTGGTTGATTAAAAAGGCTCGTAATCGATTGTCTAATCGATTAAGTGACGAAGAAAATAGCCGTTGTGAGGTTTGGATGGCTAGATTTGCTCGGATCTGACGTGACAATCGATTAGGGGTAAGACCAATCGATTGGGAGCTCTAATCCGTGGGATATAAAGGCAACGATAAAGATTCAAACACAATTTTTCTTCTTCGATTCTTTCCGCCAATTCTTGAGGGTTCTTGGAGCAAAATGTAGCTGCATTTTCGAGCATCAAGAGGTGATCCACAGCAACAAGAGATCAAGAGTAAAGATCCTTCACTGTTGTATCTATTTCCTTGTTCTTATTGTATTTCTTATTGTATCTCGTATTCGCTTGTGTATATGTTTGTACGAGATTTCTCTGCCTCATAGAAGGAGAATTTTATAGTGTACTATCAAAGAGGAGAGTGAATCCTTAGATTAGTCACCTTAAGGAGGTAAATACCAAGTAAAATCAAGGATGTTAGCGTTTGCTTCGAGTTTCCGCTGTAACAAATCATCTACAAAGTGATTGGAGCAAATCACCCTCCTCTAGCTCTCGGAGTGTCCTAACAGTGTTTTCTTTTTGTATTCTCGTGATTGAGCTTATACGAGGTTTCTTCATCTCCAAAAATGAGGTTTTCATAGTGCATCTACGAGAGTGAAGAGCGGACCCTTGATTAGTCATCTCAAGGAGGTGGAGACCAAGTAAATTGAAGATATTAGCATTGTAGAGTTTTCACTTCAAATTTCTACTGTAAAGCATCTTCAAAGAAGTGAACAAAATTATTCCCCCTCTAGCTCTTTAAATGTCCTAACAAATTTACTTTGTCGAACCATATCAAATCCGGTAGACTCTTGTAATGCCTTGATGTTTAGTTTCAAATGCCCAACAATTAGGTTTGGAAGGGCTAAAGATCGTCAAATTCACACCGGTTTGTTTACTACAAATATTCCACCTGATTAAAGCTCTCTCGACTTGTCTGACTCAATTGGTCTATTCGGTTCGTTCAACCCACTTGACTCACTCGATCTGTTTCTTCTCAAGCATGAATTGATATTTAAAAACTTCTTTTGTCATTCATTCACCTTTCCATACAAATTTAGATATCATAATGTTAGACAACTTTTTTTTCATGCAAGTATATGAAAAAAAAATTCTCTTATTAAAGTAGTTCCCTTTTACTTTTCTTCCTCCATTTTTTTTATAATAAGTTTCCAAAGAAGGTTGAAATGAATTAAAGTGAAGGCTATTAAATTTAGTTTATGTTAAAATAATCAGAGTTTAATTTATTTCCCGAATGATAGTAATTAAATGTTAATTATTTCTATTCTAGGTGAACGCATGAAAACCATTTTTGAAAAAAAAATCCAACTATTCCTATTTAAATATTTTAGACAAATGTCACAAAAAGAGTAGTATTCTATTTTGGTATGTTTCGCGCACACGGAGAAACCATGTGTTTACTCTTTCTTCTCCTCTTAAAAGATTTTAGTAGTTTCTTTTTTACTTGTTAACACCCTTTCCATATAGGCCTTTCGCTTAGTTATTATCCTCTTTCGTTTCTCTATCCCTTTCACCTCTTCTCCATTAGGAGTCATGTTCTATAAACTCTAATGCATCTCTAGCTTCCTCCCTTTGCGCGCGGGTGATACTCTCACACATTTTAGTAAGTGCTTCTCGTTCGGTATTCATTTATCTTTTTTACAAATTTTATTCCACTTTGATTCCTCTCTCAACACTTCCTTCATTGTAAACCATTTATTGTATTTATTAGTTTAATTATTTTTCCTCATTCTTTCTTTGTGATATCTTTGTTTTCGATTTTTTGCCTCTCTTACATATCACAACTAGAAATTTTTCTCAAAAAAAGCAAGATGTTGCTAAACACAAGACTAGCTTAATTAACCTTGTAGCATTTACTATGATAGTTTTCTTTTAAATCCTATTTTATCTCAAGATAATTTGATTGGGTTAAGCTTGATCAACATACAATGAACAGGAGGCCGTGCTCCACCACTTAAGCATGGAACGAGACGGCACGGTCATGGCCATAAGAAGGAGTGTGTTGGTAGAACGCTTAACTTGTCCAATTTGCTCGAAAGCTTACAAAGAGGCAACAACAATCACAGAATGTCTACATAGCTGTAAACATTTCTTCTCTTTTCGAATGATACTCATGGTTTGCTACTTGTTTATCATCTAAATCAAGTATTTAAATTAGAATCCCATAGTGAATATATATGCAAATGAATATGTAACTTAGTGTAGTAATTGAGTTATATCTAAATATTCTTAAAGCATTTTTTTTAGGTTTATATCGGGTGTAATTCGTTTGATGAAATTATGTATATCATTAAAATTTTAGTTTGCAAGGATTGCATATATAAAACATTCGAGGACGAGGAAGTACAATCTTGCCCTATATGCAACAAGTTCTTGGGGGCTTCTCCTTTGCGGTCATTGAGGTAATAAATATCGAATTTGGTAAATTATAAGTTTTAATTTGATCTTGTTCTATAATTTTCTTAATTTGACATCTTATATTGTATTGAAAAGATTAATTAATCCTTTTCCGACATGTAAAAAACATTTTTGTTATAATTATTGTATTTTTTTTTTTTGTCATTTGTTTTTCAACTAGGTTGACTTGAGTAGGTGGAGCTAGGTATGGATAGCATAAGCTATAGAGTAAAATAATTATTACGTTTCGCAATGGTTTATCTTCCTTCTTATCAATCAATGATCCATTCGTTCCCACGGATTGGTATAGTTTGATAGAACGTGAGTTTTTCCCTCACCGTATAAATTTTAGGAATGAAGTAAGAACTTGAACAAAGAAAACACAAGATATGATGTAGTTTTATTGAAAACATGATACAAGAAAGTAAATACATAAATTGTAAATTACGAATAATCTGAATGCGGTGAAATTGTCATTATTCTTCATATAGTGCTCGTCGATCCAGCAATCCTGCGGAAGAAGAAGAAGAAGGTTGGTCTTCCAGAGGAGTTAGGGTTGACGGCGTCGAAAACTCTGTTGTCAATGAGGAACAAGAAGTTTGTCAAGATTATCCTAATTCTCTGGGGACCAACACATTATATATTGTATATCCATTATCAATCTATAGATAATAATGAATGTGGATAATGAGTTCTACGCATATGAGGTCCACATCCAAGAATCCGATACCCATTAACCTTAAGTTTAATCACCTAACAAGTTTTGGTATCGCAAGTCTTAAATCACATGTGAGCCCACCTTAAGAGATGTTAAATTTAACAATCTCTCACTTGGGCTATATGTAATTATAGACCACATGTGAATATAACTTTAGTTGATATTATAATACTTAATGGGTACATAATATCCCTTAAACAATCTGGTTTATTAACTTTATTGGTATAGAACTAACGTGGTCATAACTACTATATGTAATGGTAACAAGCTCCAATAGTAATCATAATACTAATGTTATTAACAACATAGATTAAGATATAGATGTGTAGATGGAAATTACATGTCAATTTCTAACTGTTCCGTGACCAAAAAGGGTCTAATCTTATTAGCAATTACTTTATGCTAAACTACAATGGAAAATCATAATCTAAACCTTATGATTCCTAAATAGAATCTATATCATATTTACAAATACCAAATACTAAACAGCAGTAATAAATCATGATATTGTATTTTAGAATGTTCAACAAACAAATAAAATCCCATTAATATTTTGAAGTTTAAGTATGTATAATAATAAAAATAAAATTTTTTGTATTTATTATCAAATATAGAGTAATAAAATAAATACAAAACTTCCACTGGATGAGTTCTTCTTCTATAAGAAGGACTCTCATATTCATAACATGCGCATGAAATACCTTAGGCATCAAGCCTTTGGTGAGTGGATCGGCTAACATGGAATCTGTGCTGAAGTGCTCTACCATGACATGATGACTCTAAACTCTTTCTTTAACCGCCAGAGACTTGATGTCAATGTGCTTAGACTTCGATGAACTATGGTTGTTCTTGGCATAAAGTTCTACGACTTTATTATCATAGTAGATCCTTAGTGGTCTATCAATACTATCAATGATCTGCAATGCTGTGATGAAGTTCCATAGCCAAATCTCGTGATTGGATACTTCATAGCATGCTACCATCTCTACTTCCATAGTTGAAGTGGCTACTAGCATATGCTTGACACTCTTTCAAGATATAACCTCTCCGGCAAGTATGAAAATATAGCCCAAAGTGGGCCTCATGTTATTTAAGCATCCAGCAAAATCAGAGTATAAATATCCAATCACCTCCAAGTGATCTGACTTCCAATACGTAATCATATGTCCTTTAGTTCTTTGTAAATACAACATCACTCTCTTAACTCCAGTGCGACAGTTCTGGTTTACTAACATATCTATCTAATATTCCTACTATAAATGCTATATCTGGTTGAGTACAAACTTGTGCATACATGAGACTTTCCATTGCTGACACATATAAGAATTGTTCTATCTCCTTTATTTCAAGTTCAAGCCATGGATACTGCTACAGGCTGAAATTGCCACCTCTTAACACATGTGTCACCAGGTGTACAGTTTTGCATACCATACCTTATAAGCATATTTTCAATATAAGTTTATTGTGAAAATTCAAGAATTCCTCTTGAACAAGTATAACATATCTATATGCCTAAAAGAAAAGATGTTTCACCAAGATCTTTCATTTCAAAATTATCAGATAGAAATGACTTGGTTTCATACAGTAGACCCTTATTATTGCATACAAGTAATATATTACCCACATATAGAACAAGTATAACAAACTTACTCCCACTAAACTTAACATATATGCACTAATCAACGAGGTTCTCTTGAATCCAAATAAAGTAACAACTTGATCAAATTTCTGATACCATTGACGGGATGCTTATTTTAAACTATATATGGACTTCTTTAATCTATATACTAGGTGCTCTGAGTCCTTAGACTCAAAGTTCTCTGGTTGCACCATATATATACACTCCTCTTTTTCTTCATTGAGTAATGCAATCTTTACATCTATTTAATGTAGCTATAAATCATTATGAGCTACAGTCATGATTAGCCTAAGAGAGTCTTTTGTCGACATAAGTGAGAAAGTCTCCTTGTAATCAATGTCTTCTTTCTAAGTGAATCTCTTGGCAATAAGATAAGCTTTATACATTTTGATACTGTCCCTTAAATCTCATTTGGTTTTAAATAACCATTTACAACCAATGGGCTTCTTACCTTCAGGCAATTTGACAAGTTTCCAAACATCATTATTTGCCATAGACTTCAGCTCTTTTTGTATGGAATTAATTTACTTTTCAGGGTTAGAACATTGTTTTACCTCTTGGAAAGATATAAGATCACTTTCTAATCCTATGTCAAAATTATTCTCTTGGATATAAACATAATCACGAGAATTTATAGTTCTCCATTTCCTTGTGGATCACCTTAAAGACACTTATATTTGAGATGATTGAGGTACTTGCTCATAAATATGAGGTAATACCTCAATTTTAGTGGTAAGCTACTCTAATTGTATTGGAGATGCCATAAGAATATCTTTTTTTTTATAATCACTGCACTCACTGGATGTGCAATATCCATAATGTGCAGTATGGTAAATATACTGCTACTGATCCCATTTATAATGACCACAAGAGGATCCCCAACACTTTCCTCAAAGGATACTTTCTTGATTTTATCACTCTGTTATTCTCAATGAATTTAGCTTTTCCTGTTTCAAAGAAGAATCTTTTAAAGGGATCACAAAATTTATAGTACCTTGATTTCTCAGAGAAAACTATAAAATTGCAGCTAACTGTTCTTGAGTCTAGTTTCCTTTCACTAGGCCTATAAGGTCTATCCTCAGTTGGACAACCCTAGATGTCTAAATGCCAACTGTCAAACTGTCTACTCATCCATATCTTGAATGAGGTTTTAGTTACTGCCTTACTGGATACTCTATTAAGTAGGTAAACTATAATCTTAAGTGTCTCATCCCATAAAGACTCTGGTAGAGAAGTGAAGGTCAACATACTTCTCACTCTATCTTTTAAGGTTTGATTACAATGCTCAGTTATACCATTCTGACTAGGTGTTCTAGGCATAGTATATCGAGGCACAATCCCACACTCAATAAGGTAATTCACAAAAGGTCTTGGATGTTGTTCACCCGATCCATCATATTGGCTGTAATATTTACCTCTACAGTTGGATCGGATTACTTCAATTTTCTTACCTAGTTGAAGTTCAACTTTGACTTTAAAAATTTTGAACATGTCCAAAGATTATGACTTCTATGAATAAGGTACAAATAGCTAAATTTGGAATAGTCTTTATGAAGTCAATAAAATATGTGTGTCTATTTCAAGACGCCTTAGGGAGTGATCCATAAATATTTATATGTATTAAATCCAAAACATCACTATAACGGCTAGCTCCCTTATTTCTTTTTATTAGTGGTCTTCTCCTTAACAGACTTTATGTAGACATCAAAGTCTGGCATATCAAGGAAATCGAGAATTCCATGTGACATTAACCTTTTTAGGCATTGTTTTGATATATATCCTAAACGCTTATGCCACAACATTGAAGAATTCTCGTCAGTCAATTTATGTTTCATACCTATACTATGCAAATTATGTTGTCAATTGTAGGAGTAAAGGTACTTAATTTATAAAGTTTATCAACCAAGGAATCATTGTTAACCAACATTGAATTAAAGAAAATACTGAAAATTCTATTTTCAAATGAACAACAATAACCTGATTTGTCCAAACAAGAAATTAAAATTAAGTTCCATCTGATGGACGGTATAATAAAATTATTTTCTAAATCCAAATAGACATCAGTTCCTAAATAATGTCTAAAAACACCAATAGACTTGATTGCAACCTTCTTTCCATTCCCCATATAGATATATCTTTCACCATGAAGTGGAAGTCAACTCTTGAGACAACCCTACATAGTGACAGTTATATGAGTAGTAGCATCTATTCACCTAGTGTTAGTAGGTACAATTGCTAAATTGACTTACGAATTAACAAAGTTGAGAAATTTACCCTTCTTTACACACCAATTGACGTACTTGAGACAGTCTTTCGTCATATAACCTTTCTTCTTATAAAATAAATAAATGGATTCCTTATTCTGCTTCTTGTGCTCCTTATGGTTATTACCTCCAAAATCTGTAGTTTATTTTCCTTTTCCTTTGTTATTGATTCTCTTTCACTTCTTACTCATACTTTGAGAACCAAATGCTAAGTGAACACTCTCAGATGTCTAAAATCATCAATATCCCCTCCTCTTACATGCATTGAGCAATGCATTATTCAATGCCCACTTTTCCTTTTGAGTATTATACAAAATCTAAAAGGAGTACACTGTAATATACTCTCACACATATCAAGTTTTAGTGTTTTCAGACATGTCACTATATTGGACATCTCTATAATGCACTCCCTTATATTTCCTTTACTATTGTACCATATGATTACCAACTTTGGAAGAAGTGTGGTAGTCTCAACCTTTTCATTTGAGGTGAATTAGCCTGCTAGTTGGTTAATGAAACTCCTAGCATCTCCTCCCTCTATTATTGATCCCTTTATTGGTGTTGGTATGGAAAGTCACATGATACTCAGATACATGTGATTTGATTTCTCCCACAATTAAAATTCAGCCCTATGCTCTATAGTGATATCATTGATCAGAGGTAAAGGGTGATCATTCTTTAATGCATAGTCTAAGTCCATGTAGCCTAAAACTATGATCACGTATTCTTTCCATTCAGCAAAATTTGAACTAGTTAATGTTGGATGTTATTAATACTCGTAGTTATAAATTGCACTAAATTAAAAGAGTGTAGATTATATAAGTTCATGATTTAATTAAAACCAAGAATATGAATAAAATTATGCAAATAAAATGAAAATTTAAATGCATATAACTAAGCTCTTTATGAAATACCAAATATAACATTGCATTTTGCTTTATGAACTAAAATATAATTTGTTAGGAGTACTTTCTTATATAACTCAAACTTTAGTTGACCACACAATGTGTCTTCCTTTGGGCTGACCTATTGTGTGCATAATATGATACTTTATATGAGTTGTATATTGATTCATAGTTTACAACAACTTTAATCTGCTACGCAATATGTCTTTCTTAAGGCTGACATATTTTGTGCATGATTTGAACAAAATAAATTATGTTCTATAGTTGCAAGGTACCTTGAGCATATATCTGGCATAAAAGTAGCCTTCCTTTAGGTTAATTACTCTTAGCATAGATACACATCTACCAACATAAAATACAATAAACATACCTAAGGTGTCTTCCTTTGGGCGAATACAATAGTTCAACTTAGTAGTACGTTGTGTAGATAAATCCAAGAAAAGGCTAGGAACTTTAACCAAACAAATAATATTTAATCAACCTTAATAACTCCAAATTAGGGTTATCAATCTATTAATATCATATGATAATCGATTGGTTTTATCCAATCAATTATCGTAATTTATTTGAAAGTCTACTATATGCGACTACATGATCATATATAGAACTCACTAAGCTGATGCTTCTTGGAAGTTCTCATGCAAAAGGATTCACCATCTTTCTTGAAGTGGGACCCACCATCAATTGATGTTTAATACATTTAATAGCATTCTTACATAGAAAGATGTAGAAAGATATGTTCCTTTGGGTCGGGTTGAGTTGGCTAGTACGGGATAGAGTTGCTACCATAAGATAATGGTTAGAGTCTCAGTAAAAGTCGAGGAAAAAAAACTCTCCCATGCACTGGCCAACTACATCTTCCCGATTTACGGTACCTCTTCACAGATGGTCATGGGGCTGACCGTGTGGGGTTGCTAGGTGGCAGGTTCCACCTTTTGCTACTATGTAGAAAGATATATTAATCGATTAAAAATATTCTAAATCGATTGAAAATCAATGGAATCAATTGATAAAGCTTTTAATTGATTATTGAATGATTTTAATCGATTGGAAACATTTCGTCGTGAATTTAAGACGATTAATCAATTGAAAAAAAATCCCAATCGATTAAGATAGCTTTAATCGATTGACCGATCAATTTCAATAATTTATGTCATGATTTTAAGATGTTAATTAATTGACAAAAATTGCTAATCAATTGGTAGCATGAAAATAATTGATCTGATTGATTAAAATTGATCCTGTATTTAATTCAGTCGTGCTAATTGATTGGCAAAATTCACCAATCGATTGGTGTCAATCGAATCAATTGGGTAATCGATTCAGGTTAGTTTTGTTCACAATTTTAGACTTGATAATCAATTGGCTGACCAAGCCAATCGATTGAGCCATCGCGATTTAACCTAAAAATTGAGTTAAACACAATTGTTCTTCCACCATTCTTTGTGCTCTTCACACAAACACGAAAAATATGGAAGATTAAGCCTTTCCTAGGTTTTCTTATCAAACAATTTCAGCGATCAAATATGGTTCATACAAAAAAAAAACTTTATCTAGCATAAGCACAGCAACTCGAAGAAAAATCTAAACTGTATTGCCATAAAATTGAAGAAAAAGAGGCTTCGCTCTGATACCAATTGATATAACTTGAGTTTTCTCCTAACCACATGAATTCTAGGAACAAAATAAGAACTTGAAGAGAGAAAACACAAGACATGATCTAGTTTCATTGGAAATATGACACAAGAAAGTAAATACATAAATTGCAAATTACAAAGAACCTGAATGCAACGGAATTATCATTGTTCTTTGTGCAGTGCTCATCGATCCGACAATCCTGCGGAAGAAGAAGAAGGAGAAGAAGATTAGTCTTCCGGAGGAGTTTGGGTTGACGACACTGAAAACTCTCTCGTCAATGGGGAACAAGGAGTCTATCAAGATTACCCGAATCCTCTGGGGACCAACCTATTATATAGTGCACATCCATTATCAACTCATAAATAATAATGGATGTAGGGAATAAGTTCTACACATATAAGATCCACATCCAATAACCTGATATCCAATAACCTTAAGTTAGATCACTTAATAGGTTTCGGTATCGTAAGTCTTAAATCAAATCTAACCACATTGTCAACTCAATATGATCTCATCCAATGCCTGAGCAAAAACATTAACCCATTTACGATGAAAAATTCTATACAAAATTGATTTAAACTTTTGTTGTTAGATTTCCATTTTAGGTGTTGCTTTTTCATATGCATGAACGAACAATTACATTATATGAAGTACAACACTTACAATCGTTGCTTTACGATTTGTTGATACTGCTTGTCATCTTTGAATGATTATGACGACCCCTATAGAATCACAAACCAAATTCTTCTTCACTTGGATGTTCTTCCTTGTCATCTTAGAGTTTTTTTCTTTCTACCTTGTGATTTACTGTGCTTGGACATATTTATAAAGATGAGGAAGTGGACAATTTCGTTAACTGTAAGTGTAGTTATTATAACCGCGTCATCCACTATCAATATCTCCCACTTGTCCAAGTCAAGCCATAAAGACCATATTAGAATATCCACTTTATGCTTAAGAAAAAATAGTTCGTGCAACAACAACCATATTGAGTGATTAATACTAAGAAAGCTATTACACCTTACATTGTTGCTCATTAAAAATAAATTGGAGACATCATATCTTGCATTTACTCTAAATTAAATCATTTACATCAATATGAACATCTCTAATCTCTCATAATGACTATTATGTCAAGAGCATATTCAATATCTCCAATTATTACAATTATTCACAATCACATGTTTAGTACTAAACAAAAAATGTAATTAGTCGATCAGTAAATCAACGTGTAAGGATGTAAAAATAATTTTAATATTTATTTTTAGTTAAAATTTATTCATTTTAATCAGTCAATTTTTTAATCATGCTTCATAAAATGAATCAACCATAGTAATCAGGATACATGCTAAAGTAGTAGTCACTGATCAAACTTCAAGTAGATAACTAAAAAGTCATTGAGGTTAAAATTGAGATTATCTTATAATCTCAAAGGGTCTTACATAGTAAAAAATACGAATCCATTCTCCTACTACTCTTCTTGTCGCTATAGATCATGTGGTATGAATCACATGCTACGTTGTTATTCTTTTTACCAATAAAGAGCACATGTTTTTCATAAATTTAAATTTAACATCGTATAAATTTTGATTAAGACATACATAATATGTAATCTTAAATTCAACTCATGAATTCATATCTAGCTTTTAGCAAGTTTAGTAAATTGTTTGCACATTTACTTCGATCATTATCAATTTACAAATGATCTCATCTTAATACTATTATCAAGGTGACCTCAACTTACAGGTATGTCTCCATTCACAGCTTGATTAGTTGTACCATAAGCAATAGTCTTATCTCTATGTATACTGAATAAATAGAGACGATTTTCATGTGAGAGAACCAATCTCAACCTGTTAACATGCTCACCGAAACTTTATCCATAATTCAATAACATATACATCGAATATATTATGACATTTTACAGTCAAACATCTTACAATATTTGATTGTCTTTACAATATATTATATTCTACAAAGTCCCAAAGATTTTACATATTCTTGAAATGACTCTTTAGTTAATGACTTAGTAAAATGATCGGCAAATATAACATGTGTAGGGATATACTCAAGAACTACATTTTTCTTATCAATTATATTCCTTACAAAAATATACTTAGTAGACATGTGCTTATGTTTGCTGTGATATTTAGGATCCCTAGGAAAAGTTATGGCAACTTGATTATCATAGTAAACTATAACAAGACTCCCACTATTTTCAGCATTCTTTAGATGCTTCAGAAACTATCTTAACTTGACGGCTTCTTGCACAACAACTGAACGATGTATATACTCAGCTTCTATTTTTGGTAATGCTACACAATCTTGCTTCTTGTTGTTTCATGAGATGACTCCACCATTCAGAAAGAAGGCATAGCTAGATGTGGTTTTCTATCATCAAGGTCCCCAGTCCAATCTGTATCCGTGTAGCCTTTCAAACTCATATAAGATCCTTGAAAATAGAGATAATAATCTATTATTTTTTTAAAATATCTTAATATCATCTTCACCACTTTCCAGTGTCTCAGTCCTAAATTTGACTGGAAACGACTAATTAAGCCAACAACATACTTGATGTCATGATGTGTATACAACATAGTGTACATTAAACTACCAATGACATTGCATATGGTCTTTTCTTCATCTGGGCAATTTCCCCGAGAGTCTTGGGACACATACTCTTGTCAGACAAGTAGCTTTTGCTACATATGTTTGTTCAATATTACACTTTAACATATTAAAGTGTTATAGTATCTTAGTAATATAAGCTTTTTGAGACAAATCCAAAAGTCTTTTTTATCCATCTCTTATGATCTTTATTCCTAAGATGTACTCAGCTTCTCACATATCTTTTATGTCAAATTGTGATGAAAGTCATATTTTGACTTCCATCACTAACTCTGTGTCATTTCCAGCTATTTGAATATAATCAACATATAATAATAATATGGCAAACCTTCCTTTATCCCTTTTTAAATAGATAAAATGATTTTCATTGATCATTTTAAAACTAAAAGATAAAATGATTTCATTAAATTGTATATTGTTCTATTGTCTTAACACTTGCTTTAGACCATAAATAGACTTTTTAAGTGTACGCACTTTATTCTCTTAGTCTTTAACATTGTAACTTTTTGACCGTACCATGTTGATTTCCTCGTCAAGCTCACTATTTAGGAAAACTGTTTTTACATTTATGTAATGTAATTCTAAATTAAAATGTGCTACTATAGCTAAAATGATATGAATTGACACAAATTTTATGATAAGAGAAAATGTTTCTTCAAAATCAATACCTTCTTGTTGGTATAGCCTTTTGCAACCAAACAAGTCTTGTATCGATCCATCAATCCATTCGCTTTTCTTTTAATTTTGAGAATCTACTTATTTTTAAGAGTCTTTCAGCTTGGAGGAAGATCAACTAATTATTTCCAAATATGATTCTTATTCATTGACTTCATTTCTTCATCCATTATAACTTTCTAGGGTTGTAAACAAGTCAAGTCGAGCCAAACTTTATAGTGTTTAAACTTATTTGATAAGGTAATCGAGCCAAGCCAAGATAAACCTAAAATGAACCAAGACGTTGAAATGATTGTTTAAGCTTGACTTAATTTCTTTTTTATGAGCTTAAGCTTGGTTCAAGCTTGACTTGAGCTTGGTTCATTTAGTTGTTATTGCACTCTCAATTCAAGCTTGTTTAATTGTTTGAAACTTTTACATTTTAAACTTGTTTATTTGGTTATTAAGATTGGTTATTGAGTTTGATAATACAATTTTTTTTATTTATTTTGAAGCTTTATTTCTTTATTTAGCATATTAATAAGAGTTTATTTGACAAACATTATTTATGAACGCCATTTACAAAAATGTTCACCAATGTTGTTCATGAACATGTTAACGAACATTGTTCATGAATATTAATGAGATGAACACATATGTTCAAACCTGTTTGTTTAGTTTAACAAGTTGTTCAAGTGTTCATTTAATTGATCTTGTATTTATTGAATGAACATAAACAAACTCTTACAAAACTGAACACCAAGTTTGTTCATGAAAGTTTGGTTCATTTACAACCCTACAATTTGTCATTGTTCGCTAACTGAGCATTTTAATGCTTCATCACCATTTTGAGGTTCTTAATCGTTAATTGGGAGAATAATTAATGTCTCATTCTCAATATCAAATTTTTTTGGAGAAATAATTTTATGACTACTTCTCTGTAGGTTGGATTGTTAAGAAATTAATTCATTAATTGAGAAATCACTCCCACTAGGTTGACTAAATTTAGCCATCTCTTATGATACCGTATTCATTGATAAAGTAACATTCTCCTCCTCCTCTATTGCAAATAGAGGAATTGTCTTATCAATGTCACCTCTCACTGAGAACTCAGTTTTGAGAAAGGTTACATCTCTCAACTCTATTTCAGAGATGGTTTCATCTTATTGCTCACCGATGAAAATATAATCCTTGGAGGTATCAGAATACCTTACAAAGAAATACTTTTTACCCTTGAGTCCTAATTTTTCATATTTGTGAATCTTATCATGAACATAAGCAACTGACCCCAATGTCTTAGATGACTCGAATATGGTTTTCTACCTATCCAATGTTCATATGAGGTAGATAAAATAGATTTAGAAGGCACTCAATTAAGTAGACGGGTTGTTGCTAATTAGGGGTGTAAACGAACAGAATTGAGCCGAATTTGTAGAAAAATCTAAGGCTCGAATTAGGCACAAAATAGGTATATTCAAGTTCGAGCTCGATTCGAAGCTTGAAAAATTAAAAAAATTTGGTTTGAGTTCGGTTCAAATTAGGGGTTAGGTTAGAGTTTGGCTAGAAAGATTTGAACATGTTCGCGAACTATTTAAATTATTGCTCAAAAATATGTACTCAAAAGGCTCAAAATTTATTTATTTAATATATATATTTAACTTATATTAATAAAATATTAAGGCTCGTGAGTGGCTCGCGAACTATCGAACAATATAATTTGGGCTCGAGTTCAGCTCGAAAAAAAGTTCTAACACGTTCGAGTTTGACTTGCATTCGATAAATTCAAATATGAATCATATATTTTTCGAGCTGGCTCAAAAAGCTAGCAAGTCGGCTCGATTCGTTTGCACCCCTAGTTGCTAATAATGCATTTCCTCAATAGGAAATCAACAAATTAGCTTGAGCTATCATAAACCTAACCACATCTAAAAGAGTTTGAATTCTTATTTCATCAACCCTATTTTACCGTAGAGTTCCTGGGATTGTTAGTTGTCTAATAATTTCTTTATCATTATATATTATTTTGAGCTAGTTAGACAAATATTCACCTTCATAGTCAGTGCGTAAGATTTTAACCTTATGATCTAATTAACTCTCAACGTCATTCAAATAATGTCTACAGCAATCTAATGCTTTAAATTTATAATAAATCAAATACACATGGTCAAGTGTGTAAAGTCATCAATAAATATAATGAAATAGGAAGCTCCATGTCTATGTCTATCTTTCATATTTATTGGACCATAAATGCTCGAATTAATTAATTGCAATGATGATTCAGTTCTAATAATCTTACTTAATGGTTTCCTAGTTATTTTTCTAATAAGACAATGATCATAAACAGACAAGTTAATTTTAATATAAGTGTATAGTAGAGCTAATCTACTCATCCATTCTTATCTGATATGTTGTAATCTAGTATGACAAACTTGATCATTAATATTAATATCACTAAAAAGAGCAATATTTAAAAAATAATCATCAATTCCATAATTAGTATCCAATTCTGTATTAAGAACCATGAAACCATTCGTTGAAAAATTATATCCAATTAACACTATATTAATAAGTTTTACATGGGAGGCCAGAATAACTACGGTGAGTTCGAAGTCAGGAATGTTTCTCATGAGGACATACAACTAGTTCCTCAACAATAAACTCACTCCTCTTCCTTCCCCCTCTATGCGGTTTCTTTTGACTTTCTTCTTTCTAGTTTTCTCTTTGGTCTTCCTCCTCTCCTGTTCATCAAGTTCGAAGGGACACAAGATAGCCAAGGTTTTTTTGGTTTTAAAGATCTCAATGGTGGTCTTCTTTATAGTAAACTCCCAATTTTGATGACACTTTCGGTCAAGACTGCAGGAAAGGAAAGTTATGGGGTCATTAATGAACATTAATTCTCGGAGCAATCAACATTAATTGGCCACATCTTCTAATTAGTTTGGGTGATTTACTGTGATTTTTTTCCACCAATGGCAAAGAAGAAGAAAGGAGGTGAAAACACCCCCACAAGCCAATCAAAAATGCATGCAGTTGGTGAAGTTAATGATCGTGTACTTGCAACGCAACCATTGTCTGATCAGGTGGTGATGAATGTACATCAAATTGGAAAGATTGCTAACTTGGCATATTTGAATAAAGGGAATGTTGCTGCTGCTGATGTGGATGTAGGTGTTGAGGTGGACGACCAGGTGGAATCTAATGGGCATGAGAAAGCTGCCGAAGACTAGGGTGCAGGGGTTGATGGACAAGGATTGTCAGCCAGTATTGCAGGTGAAGAAATGCCACCGGAAGATAACCTTGAAGTTGTAACTCAAGATCAGGGAAAGTCATGGGCTGGACTCTTCAAGGACAATCGTAAGATGATAATGACTATACAAAAACAGCAACATATGACCACGAGGAAGAGGGTAGAGTTTGGATATGATGACATCGAAACTATAGATGACTCGATTGGTTACTGTCTAGTGGGATGTTTTATGAGTAGACATTTGGGGTGTGATGGTGTGGAAGCAGTGGCTCGTAGATGGAAGGTTCCTTATAAATTCTTTATTCACAAGAATGGTTGATAGTTTACAGACTTGCCACGTCATAAGATCGAGAGAAAGTCTTACTTGGAGGATCATAATTCACTTTCGAAATCCCTTTGTTCTTGAAACACATGCCAAGTTATTTTCTTTACAACAAGGATGGGAGGTTCATTTCAGCATGGGTCTAGAATCATAGTCTTTCCTTGGATTGTTGGTTGCCAAGAGTTTTGAGTTTGATAGGCTCAGAGAGACAAACCACTACACTAACAAATTAACAAAGACACAAGAAAGATTAACTTTTGCACTACTCTTGGTAGAAGTCTTGGTAATTTGTATACGTGTCACAAGTGTTCCCATCGCCTTACCTACAAGTGTTCAAATTGACTTATAAATCATGTATGAGACCATGCTAGATTTTTGTGAAGTTTGCTAAAGGATTGGTCATCGAAAGGAAGCTTTCTATAAGGGGATATACTGACTGACCACATCATTAATTAACCTAAGGGGTACAATAGTCGACCAAAATCAAAATCAACCTGTAAGGCAACTGTCTCAATCTATGAGGGGCCATAGGTAATCAAGGTATAGAAGGCGAACAAGACAGGCATAGAAGCAAGAAGGTGGTGTGCAGGATGAAGGTGGGCAGAAAACTATAGATGTAAATCACTTAGAAATTATGGAGGCGGTCATCTCGATCTTGATTGCGGTTGAAACTCCCTTAGACCCTAATGTTAGTCCTTGAAGGAAAGAGGAGGAAGCTTCTCAACATCCACGACAATAAGGAGAAGAGGTAGAATAACCAGCACAGAATGCAAAAGGGATGACTAACCATTTGGAGGTCTCGAATAGCTTAGGAGTTTTTTTCCTCATCTACGACCTAAATGACACAGACATCAAGCAATGAGGCATCTTTGTGCACTGACATCTTCTTCATCGGATGCATGTGTAACCTTAGCTTCAACTTCCTCCTTCTTGGCCGAATTTGTGAGCAATGGAGCAGTAGACATGGTAATGATTGAAGCTTCAGTGCCTATGTAAAGTGGTAGATAACTACAGGTCTGAGTAGTTTGAACGGGGGTGCTAAATGAAAGTTGTTGCTTGAAACATATGGGGCTTTTACAAGTCCCTAAAATATGGGGGGTGTAGCATCTCCTCAGGCACAAAGATATCCAGGTGATGGATTTATTCGAAACAAAACTCATGGAGGAATCTCTTCAACTGATCATATAACGATATTTCTTAGGTATGGAGTATGCTCATAATTTTAGCATGTACGTCTAACCAGGTTGTATATTACTCTTATGGAATTTATAGAGAGTTGATATGGACATTATTACAACGATCGATCAGTTTATTCATTGTCATGTTTGGTGTCATGTGTCTGGCAGAGCTTTCTTGGTGACTTTTGTTTATGGGTTACATTCTATTGTCACCCAGGGGCCGTTATGGGAAGCACTTACAGAACTTGGTGGAACTATCTTTGAGCCATGGATGATCATGAGGAATTTCAATTCAATATTATCAATTGATGATAAGAAAGGGAGTTCTCTAGTTGCAAATCATGAAATGAGAGATTTCCAAGTATTTGATCATGTGTGCAGCTTGTTGGATCTTCGCTCCATTGGATGTCAGCTGACTTGGACCAATGGTATGATTCTTCCAAATTGGATAGAGTTTTGGTTAATTCACATTGGTTGATGGTAGATTATGACGCTTATGCAGAGATCATGGTACCCAGTTGTCTCTCGGATAACTCTTGTGTCATAGTGCCTACCCTTGCAAAAGATAGAGCCACAAACTAGCCTTTCAAATTCCTCAACTTGTGGATACTGCGTGTGGATTTCAAGAAGGTGGCAGAGGATTCATGGGTTGTTCTAGTTATAGGGAATGCTCAATTTGCGCTCAAGATGAAACTAACCTGGTTGAAAGGTCAATTAAGGGAGTTGAACAATAATCATTTTGGGTACATCTCGAAAAAGGAAAAAAGGGCAAAGTCAAATTTGGAGGAGATACAAATAGGAATTCTAGAGGGCGGGGTTATTCCTACATACTATGGACAAATACGTAGGCAAACCACTCTTCTTGTGGAGGCGGAGAAGCAATTCTATCAACAACGGATGAAGAATATTTACTTAAGAATTTCGGATAAATGCATAAAATTTTTCCATGATGTTGTGAAGCATAACAACAAAAGGAATGTTATCATTGTCCTCATCAAAAGAAATGAGGATCAAACAACAAGTTTGGGAGAGGTGGCAAATGAATTTGTGGTTTCTTTCACTCCTTGCTTGGACATTCAACATAGTGCAATTTGTGTGACAGTGTTGTACTCCCCTCCAAAAAAGCCTAACCAACAACCAAGTAACAGATCTATTTAGCCTGATGGGAGTGGGAGAAATTTGGGTAGCCCTTCTTGACTTTAGGAATAACAAGGTACCGAGTCCAAATGGGTATGTCGTGAAGTTCTTCACATCTTCTTGAGATATAATTGGGTTGAATTTTATCGCAACAGTACAAGAGTTCTTTCAGCCAGGGGAATTGCTAAATTAATTGAATCACTCTATGATCTCTCTAGTCCCAAAGGTGGATCATACATCAGAAGTTGTGGACTATCACTCGATCTCGTGTTGTAATATTTTTTACAAGGTATTAGCTTGCTGGTTAGCCATGATTTTGGGATACTTGTTGGACTCGACACAAGTGGCATTCGTGCAAGGGTGTTCTATAGGATATAACATCAACATTACCCAAGAACTACTAAGAATGCCCGTAAAAGAATCTTACCAAGGTGTATGATTAAGGTGGATTTGAAGAAGGCCTTTGATATGGTTGATTAGGATTTTCTTAGTTCAGCGCTCATTGGTTTTAGTTTTCTCCAACAGTACCGAGGATGGATTAATAATGCATCACGATGGTCTCTTATTCTATATCGCTAAATGGTAACCTTTATGGATTTTTCAATGGATGGCATGACTTGAGGTAGGGGGACTCCCTATCATCCATGCTTTTCGATTTATGCATTGAGGTACTATCAAGGAGAATACATGATGCTTCCTTGCTACCCTTTTTTTACTTTCACCCTATGTGTAAAGAGATTGGTATCACCCAACTTGTTTATGCTGATGACTTAAAGTTGTTTGCATGGGCAGATGAAATCTCTACCAAGGTGTTGGCGAATTGTTTGGAACAATGTCAGAATGAGGCGGGCTTGAGGGCTAATTCATTGAAATCTCACATGAATATGATGGTATTGATGATAGAATGAAGAGTCGATTACTCAATATTTTGGGGTTCCAAGCAGGTACATTTCGATTTCGGTATTTGGGTATTCCACTTGTGGCAGAAAGGTCACAAATTGTAAATTATGGACCCTTAATTGATAATATCACAAGGAAGATAAAGGTTTGGCCGAAACATACTCTATCATATGCAGGGCATTTGGAGTTCGTTAGATCAGTCCTCCAAGTAGTGTGTTATTGACTCTCCTCACTCCCCATCCCTAGTGGTGTTATTGCGAAGATCAAAGGTCTATGTTGAATATTTGTGTGGCCCTCTAAGCACTGTCTGATATCATGGGCCACTGTTTGCTTTTTTTAAACAAGATGGTGGCTATGGACTTTGTGATCTCCACGCATGGAACACCACACTACTGAGCAAGACACTATGGGATATCCAATCCAAAACTGATTCGCTATGGGTAAGATAGGTGCGTCAACACTACATCAAGGGTACGAATATTTGGCAATGGAAGGGAAAGGCATCAGACTCTCTCCTTATTAAACGACTCATGGATATACATGATAAAATCTTACAGGGCTTTCATGGACAAGGGTCGGCCAACATGGAGTTGATTGGGTGGTTTGTAGTGGAGAAAAATGGAACTGCAAATGCCTATGAGTTCTTGAAGCCAAGAGGACTGGTGGTGACTTGGACATAGATGGTTTGGAGACCAAAATCTTGCCAAAGCATCAATTTATATGGCTACTAGCACATAGGAAACTACTTGCGACTGATAGAATTGCATATGTTTCGAACAAGTCTGGTGTGCTTTGTTGCAGGTATAAGGAGACGAATGAGCACTTGTTCATTGACTGCCCCATCACTCATGCTCTATGGAACAAGGTGAAGCAGTGGATAAAGTTTAGATATGATGTTCGGACAATGGAGGAACTCTTCCAGGTTCTTAGGCGGCACTACAAGGGTGGTAAATGTAAAATGAAGGGACGACATCTTGGCGTCTCAAGTATGATATATGTTTTATGGGAAGCCCACAACCTATGTCATTTCGGTGGGATTGCTTATGATGTTGATAGGATGTTTTGCAAGATTTAGATACATGTTTATCACTTTGTGGGCATGCATTGAGAGTGAGTAGATGTGGATGGCTTGTATCCATATGCTGCTGTGGGGTGACCGATCGTGGGATGATTGAGGAGTATACCCTATATGTAGGGGTTAACTCCTATGTTATGATTGTATCCATTTTGTTGATTGAGGTTACAACCTCTTGAAGCTTTTTATACATTTACCTATTAAAAAAAAGTTTTACACACCTATTGTAAAAGTTCAAACTATATACCAATTCAAGATGACATGTAATAGCAAATTCCATCGAATTTCAGTAGTAGGAAATAAGGTACATCCACCACGAAGGTTGAGTTTGCATATGCCAACTTATTTGACTTCAATCCTTGTATTATTTTGCACACATATCCACTTATTGCTAGCTGGTACGACCCCATGGTACTCCACGAATGTAGCTCATTCACGAGCTACATGGTTTGTTGTTCCAGAATTTATAGTCCACAAAGAATAATAATTAGTTAACAACATTATGCTAACAACATAATGCTCATAAATAGAAGATAAACATAGATTTACCTTTTTTTTGTCTCAGTATATTCCCGAGTAAAATGATCCTTATTGTCACAGTTATAGCAAGTTAGTTTGCTTTTAGGTTTCAGTTCACACTTCTTCCCTTTAAAGTTTTTCTTGTTTAGGCCCCGGCTAGTAGCAGCAGTAATATCAACTTCCTTTCCCTTTCTTAAACAATTTTTTTCTTCATATTATTGGATTCAAATGCACCAACAGAATCTTCAGTTACAAAAGAATGCCCTAAAATCCTTACTGATTCATCTGTCTCCGCCTCAAGTTCAACATGGCGTGAGACATTGGTGAAAGTCTTGATACTTTTACTATGAGTGAAATTCTATTTCATCGTTTCCCAAGAATTAGATAGAAAACAAATTACTGTCTGAGCTTGTTGTTCATTAGTCAACTCAAGATGAACAATTTTTAGCTCTAAAATCATATTCATCATTTCCCTCAGGTGTTGGGCCATGGTAATATTCGGGCATTTTATGTAGTTGTCAAACTTAATAGTTAGCTAACAAAAATTGTTCATGATCACTCCACTATATTTCTCTCTAAGGGAAACCTTAACAAGTTAAGCCGTTGGAAACTGCTCATATGCACAAATTAGGTCATCAGAATTGGTCAAGATTCCCTTAGCAGTAGAGCAATTTTTCTTTGATGCCTTATAGACATCCATATCATGCTTGTGCTGTGCTGTAGGATTATTAGTAGGTTCTTCTATAACCTGATTGACAGTCTCAAGAACTTCATGTTACTCAAATATATAGTGCATTTTGAGATGTCATATTTTCATTATGTGAAAATCGACAATAAACTTCAAATATTATTCGAAGTAATTGGTAGATAAGTACCGAAGTAGACGCACGGAAAGTAAGGGTCAATTTATTACTTCACCACATAATTATCGAAGTCTATCACTAATCTAAAATTGATTCAAAATCGGACTGTTTTTGAAGCAAAAATGTTCTATTACTTTATCAAGATCAGTAAAAGTACCGAAGTAGTTGATGATTTATTACTTCATAGGTTACATTGATTGACAAAGTAAAATATGTATACGACTTCACAATTTTTATATTCTGGTGCAGTAAATGTTTAATTTTACTTCTGCATAATTTAGCTTGATTGAAGTATTTTTTATTGTATTACTTCATCATACTATAGAAGGCGAAGTAATTTATACGAACAACTTCACAAATTTGATTAATGTCGAAGTAAATAATTTCTTTAACTACACCACTATATAAATTTATCAAAGTCTTTTGTGTTGTATTACTCCATCATTTATTCATAATATCGAAGTAATTGACCATATTTTACTACAATACAATTTTAATTGCCAAAAATGTATATCATAATATTTTACTACAACATAATATTTTTCACCACCAAAATTGAACAAATATATCACAAATATCTATCAAATATAACACAAAAGTGTATTCATAAAAGACATGTTTAACAATAACCCAAAAACTTTTGTATGTATAAATATCTAAATACAATTCAAAATTTATATAACATCCTACACTTAAGCACCCACATAGTAGACGAATTCTCTCCATTAACTTTTGATTTCATCATACTGAGATTTATTGTAATACTGTTTGTTTTTTGATGTTGCAAACTAAAACATTAATAGAAGTTTGAGGGCCAATGTAAAATGACTCAATATTTCATAAAGAAAAAAAATTCACCTTCCTCTCTAATTGTGGATCTTCATTTAAGACTATCTCTTTCATGTACCCCATTACACAATATCCACATTCAACACCACCATTTTATTTTAGATTATCCTAATGAAATTGAAAAGGTCATGCAATAAGTAACAATCTAAATAATAAGAATTATTAATTGATGTCTAAATACATAGTCACAATACATACCGTCAATTGTTTAAAACCTTGTCCTTTTGAAATACCCTTTGATGCATTATATATCTTGACCCACTACATTATAAAAAATAGAAAGTTATTTTTTCAACCTCTAATGAATTGAATGCATTAACAATCAGCATAATCTACTACCTGATTGTTCATAATTAAAGTTACTAAACCTCTCTACACTAAGGTAATATAGAGATGACTTGGGTCATCTCTCACAAAGAATGTAACGATGGATGATAGTTCTTAGGATTAATTTGTTATTACTTTAAGGTTTTGATATAAAAATGGGGGGTTTGTATTTGAATGCTAAGACTAAGAATTGAAATAGCAAAGCAAGTATTAAACTAAGCCTAATAAGCAAAATACAATGCAAGTAATGAGAGCTAAGTCTAATCTAACTATAATTACAGAAAATAAAAGGCAACTTGAAGTAAAACATTAATGAAACTAAGCATGGAATGAAACCTAAAGCATTAAAGAAATTTAATCTAATAATGTAACCTAATTGCATTTAAATGATGACATGAACATAAAAGAAACATGATTATTCAATAACAAAACATTGCAAGAATCTAAGCTAAAAAAAAAAAAAATTCAAAACTAGAATGACAAAGATGGTTGGGGCATTCCAACTAACACTTGGTGAGCATTAAGCAAATTAAGCATAGTACGTGCAAATTGAGCATGGGAAATCATCAAGTAATACAACCATTCATTAATAAACACCAACACATGAAAGAAAACAACCTAACATAAGAAAAATCAACCACACATGGGAGATGGTGTTGCTATCTGGAATAAGGAAAATGCACTATAGCCGGATCAAGTGAAATACTTTTTCTCTTCTAACTTGAAGAGAAGAAGGAGAAGTTGCCAGAGTTGCTGTGGACTAGCTGGGTGAAGAGTTCTCCTCTTCTAACCCTAAGAGGGGAAAATGAGCTGCCGAAGTGGAGGAGAGCTGCTGGTAGGAAAGGGCAGCTAGATCTCTTCTTCTAATCCAAAGAAGAGATGGTCGACCAAATGGAGAAGTTGCTGGAAGGTGATTGGAGTCTCTAGCTTGACTGAGAAGGTCGGGGCCTCTCTTCTTCTAACCTGAAGAAGAGAGAAAAAAGCGCTAAGTGCTTTCGTTCAGTGGAAATTAGATTTTAGGATTGGTGGAAAAAAATAATAAACCAATTTCAAGTCATAGTAAAAATTTTAACCAATTCAAATTTATTACTTCATCACTTATATATATGAATTTTATTTTATAACTTATTACTTCATCGAATATATATTATGAAGTAAAATTTCAGAAAAATTAGAAGTAAGACCCACATTTTAAATCCTACAAAGTATTAATTCTTATTTACCGCATCAAATTTATTACCAAAGTTAATTATCATATAAAACTTCATAATTACTAATTGCTAAAGTAAATAGTAGCGAAGTCTAATGCCTATTTTCACATAGTATTTATAGTTATCTCCATTTAATTTTTCTCCTTTATTTAGTTCAACTATGATATTTTTAGTAGTCATAATCTAACATAAATAAACACATTATTTATCAATTCAGTATAATCCATAACTTTGTATGAATTCACGATCAATTCAATATTAGTCTGATTTGATTTATAAAATCACGTGGTAACTATGTTTCCACTCATCATTCATACTGTCAAATCTAATCAACAATATTTAATCATATTACATACAACGGATCAAATAAATAAACAAATCATTTATAACAAACATACTGTTAATACATAACATTCATCTATTCCTCACATTCAATTAAGCATGATGTTAATACATAACACATATCTAGTGCAAATAAATATAAAGTCAGTAACATAAATTCATAAATAACTCTAAGACACTAGATATGCCATCACTACTCCCATTAGGATTGACACTAGTGCAATAGTAACTAACATAATCCTTATCTTTCTAGGCTCAATAGGTAATGATAGGCCAGGTGGCATCGGAAGTCTCTATAGAATCCACATTTGGATCCTCCTCTCAATCCTCTTAAATCTCATCAAGATCTTCTTTAGGAGGTGGTGCAATATCATTACATGGTCCACATAACAAAGTAACTCTTTGATCAACTCCACATATATAATTCACCCCTCATAGCACCCTCATAAATGGTGTGATACTTCATCGAGATGTTTTGACTATTGGTGCAATCATCCTCAGGTCAAAGTTGACCAGTTTAACTAGGCTCAAGTTTGATTTTCAGTGTTTGATAATATATGAGAGAGAAGTCAAGTAGGTCAAGGGAAGACTGAATATTTATATGGAGAAGTCCTAATTGGAGATTAGATAATAAGAAGTTCTAACTAGACATTAGACAACGGAAAGTCCTAACTGAAGGTTAGACAGCGAAAATTCCTAACTGGAGGTTAGGCAATAGAAAATCCCTAGTGAGTGATGTTACCTAGGTAATGGAAGTCCTAGCGAGGCTAGGCAGTGAAGACCCAGTTACAAATTAGAAAATTGAACTCTTAGTGGGGCTAAGCAGTGAAGACCTAGTTGGAAACTAGACAGTAGAAGCCCTAGTGACGTTAGACAGTGAAGACCTACTTGAGAACTAGGTAGTGGAAGTTTTAGTGTGGTTAGGCAAAGGAAAATTTGAAGTGGGTCAAAGGTTGACCGGACACTTGGTGATCGAAAGTTCAATGGGAGTTGACATGAGATAAAAAGTCCAAGTGGGACAAAAATTGATCGGACACCTGGTGAAAAAGCCCTAGCAAGTCAAGGGTGACCGAATGCTATATAACAGGAAGTCTCAACGAGTCACAGATGAATTTATGGTTGGGTAAAGGAACCCTAAACTCGAGTTCAATGTTTAGAGTTGGGCAACAGTTCAATCGATTAACCCAAGACCAATCGATTACTCAGATTGTCTAATCAATTGAGACATGCTCCAATTGATTAGGTCGAGGGAGGTTTTCGGGAAACACAATAAGACTCTGAATTGATTGGCTAATCGATTATGCCTTATATTAATTGATTAGGGTAATCATTAAGGGTATTTTTACGTGAGACTAGAATGACTTGGAATCAATTGAGACAATCGATTGAAGCTTCACTAATCGATTAGGAGAATTGATTGAAGCATGTTCACAAAGCACAGTAGGTGCTGGAATCGATTGGGAAATCGACTGAGAGATTCTCTTGAGAATAGAAAACTTTTGAATCAATTGATTAGAAGCTTTTAAATCGACTGGTATGACTCACTAATCAATTAGTTAGGTGAAAAAAGAGCCTTTATGTAGATTTTTAGTGGTTAAGCTCATGTGACAATGAATTGGGGGTAAGCCAATCGATTAGGAGCCGTCGAAGTAACCCTAGAAAAGGGATTTTTGCAAAGTTTTGGACAACATTTGCTTCAGCCAGTTCTTGGGTATTTTGGAGAAGAAGTGTTGCTGCATTTTCCACCACCAAGAGGCAATCCAAAATCAGAAAAGAGTAAGCAATGTAAGGCTCCTCATTGTAAACCCTAAAAGTCATTCTTGATTATATTTTGTGTTTGTGTTCTTGTCTTCTTATTGTATTCTCGTACTTGAGCATGTACGAGGCTTCTCTGCCTTCGGGAAGGAAGTTTTCATAGTGCATCTATGAGAGTGAGGAGTGAACCTTTAGATATTAGTCACCTCAAGAAAGTGGATATCAAGTAAAATGAAGTTGTTAGCATTACTTTAAGTTTTTTGTTGCAAATCATCTTCAAAGAAGCGAACGAATTTATTCACCCCTTCCTCTCTACATATTCTAACATCTGCAACGATCACACCAAGGCCCAAATCCGGTAATTATCTAGGATAGAAAAATCTTACTACTTGAGTTTCCAAAATAAGCTATTGAGCCTCCTAATGTGTCATTTAACTCTATAATATAAGCAGGGTCATACACTATCTCTCGGATAGTCTCTCTCAACTCATTTCATCGTACACCACGAGAGTCATGACATATATAGTTTTTACCATCTAAAATTGAAATCAGCATAGTCAGTACAAAATTGATAAACCAATAATAAAACAGGCTCAATTCAATTCAAAATAAGAATAAAATCAACACGCAAACAATCAATAGGTACAAGACAAAATTTTCAAACTCCATATTTTTTTCTTTATTTTAAATTTAATTTTCACATAGAAGATCCAATTTAAAATACCTAAATAATTGAGAAAAAAATATTCTGAAACGACCCATGACAAACATACGCTCACATGTGTGATGTGCACGCCAATTAAACCTTGTCAATGGCCATGTCATGCACACTCATCAGATGCGTGCATGATTATAAGAGCAACTACAGGAATAATGATCCTAGCGTCCGTCAATCTGTCCGTAGGCCAACACAAATAGGAATAGGATTACTGAGCTGCAGGTCAAAATTACATTCTCGGCTCGTGCACAACTCTTAATTCATACATGCATGCAGTTGTTTTACGTGCATATCAAGTAATTAATTATACATCAGTACTTGAAAATGCAGTTGTTTTACATATCTGCACATAATTTAATTCATATATGCAGTTGAGCATCCTACTGCATATCATTTAAAATCTGATCATGGACGTGACGAATATTTCCCTTATTTAGGAAGCATATCAGATCTACACGATCCTTATTTAAATCTGATCAATCGATGGGGCAACTGCAGTTCATTTGGCACGGATAAACATGCACAGATTTACATCATATTATTTGAGCAAACATAGCAAAAATCTACATGCATATCATTTGAACAAACATACCAAATGCTCTGATACCAATAATGTTAATTATTTTTTCAAATGCATGATCGAACAATTGCATTATATAAAGTAAAACACTTACAATCATTGCTTTAC
>JBBMJZ010413112.1:8662830-8679126 GCA_037833815.1 Zingiber zerumbet
CCCCGAGTGGCATTGCTTTGGTTCTCCTCCTCCCAAGCGGATTGCCTGCCTCGCTCGTGTGAAGCTCAGGGATGGTCGTGACCCCGATGTTGATGGTGATGCTGCTGCTCGGGTGATCGTCTGGTATCTTCTTGTCGTTCGGCATCCGTTGCCTATACCGCAGGTCGGGGGAAGGCGATCGACGGTGATAACTTCTGGGGGTCGGTTGAGTGATCGCAGGGATTCCGCGACAGTTGCGGGTGTTATGGGTTGCTGATTGATGGAAGACACAGAACATAGGAGTCCATACCTTTCCCTTTGGCTTTGGTCGTTCAGAAGCCACGTGTTGAACGCGCGTGCCGTCTTTCCTCATGATGTGGTCATGCTCCCTCGGCTCAGGGCCCTCTGGAAGGCTGATGGCTGATCGACGACTTTTTTTCGGTCGGCGCAGCTGGTTCTGCTGGCACCTCCTTCCTTCTGGCCGCCTGGGCTTCCTCCACGTTGATATACTCGCTTGCCTTCTTCAGCATATGGTCATAATCGCGGGGTGACTTCCTGATGAGTGAGCGGAAGAAGTCTCCGTCGATGAGCCCTTAGGTGAAGGCGTGCATCATGGTCTCGGACGAGACCGTGGGGATGCCCATGGCCGCCTGGTTGAAGAGTTGAATGTAGGCTCGGAGAGTCTCTCTCAACCCTTGCTTTATGGAAAACAAACTGACGCTAGTCTTCTGGTAGCGCATGCTGCTCGCGAAGTGGTGGAGGAAAGACATTCGGAAGTCTTTGAAGCTCCGAATTGACCCGTCCGGCAGCCTTCAGAACCAACGTTGTGCCGAGCCGGATAAGGTAGTAAGGAAGACTCGACACTTGACCCCATCTGTATACTGATGGAGGGTGGTGGCGTTATTGAACTTACCGAGGTGGTCGTCCGGATCAGTCGTGCCACTATATTCTCCGATCGCCAGAGGGGCGTAGTGCTTCAAAAGCGGGTCTCGCAGAATTACCTCGGAGAATTGGCGGTTGATCCGCTCGGGAGACGACTCAGCTCGGGGTGCTTTGCCCTTCCTCGCGTCCTGAGCGGGCGCTTCATCTGATGAAGACACCTGATCTTGATTGGCTTGCGCGATCTCGGAGGGCGTCTGAAATAATGCTCGGTGGAATGATGACGCGTCTGCCGATGTGTCAGTCTGCCCCTTGTTTTACGCCCAAGTAGAGAGTTGTTCCGATCGGTCTTCATGTGCCGCTCGGCCACCAGATGCTGAGGTTGTTTGCTGCACCAGCCGCTCAGCTTGCGCCTTCTGCTGCTGTTCCACTATCTTGGCCGCTCGCGCCTATATGAGCGCGTCGAGCTCCTCCTGAGAGAGTGTCACGGTGTGAGGTCGTCCACCTTCTTCCATCAGCTTGGCTCGGATGCAGGTGCGTTCCCACAGACGAGGCCAAATTTAATCCTGTTCGAGTCGAAGTGGTGGATGCTGGGGAGCGTGGCGCTCTCGCTGACTGAGCAAAGACTTTGAAGGCGTGGATCTCTCGCTGACGTGGACCTGCAAGCACAATCCCGAGTCGGGGAAGGGTTCCCCGGCGATGGCCCTCCGACGCCCAAGTCAAATCTCTGGCGAAAAGAAGTAGAGCAAGAATGAAGCGGAAACTGTAGCTACTATAAAAGAGTGAGCATACCTCCGTCGAAGTCTGGGGGTCCTTATATAGGGCTCCCCGAAGGTGCGTGCATGCTTCTCGAGGCGTGCACGCTTCTCAAAGCATACCTGGAAAAGATATGTCAGCAATGCATGTCTGACACCATACCTCAATAGCTTGAGCATATCCCTGACGTAACAGTGGAAGCTTCCACCGTACGATTCTCTGTCTGACCATGCCGCCAGCCATGCCTCCTGTCGGCGACAGTAGTCCCTAGGAAGATATTCCTAGCTACTCCCCTTGTCGGTTACTGGGCCGAGCGGGAGAGCCGCTTGGCTATACTGCTGCTCGGACGATGTAGTGGCCGGGTCGAGCGAGAGGTCCGCTTGACGTGTAGCCCGCTGTCTCGGCTTCGCCTTGTTAAGCAAGGGAGCCTTGCGCGCTGGCTAGGACGGTGTTCGTCGTTCGGCCGAGCGGGACAACCGCTCAGCCTCATCTCTGTTATGCTTGAGCCTTTTGAGCGTCGGAAACTCGGTATCTAACCGAGCTGTCGTAGCGCCGGCTCGGGAACTCACTGTGCCGATCTGGGAGGTGGGCCGCCCAATCGGAAGAGTATACGAAGGCGCTGACCGCCTTGATCTTAACCATCCACATGTCATTGACCTTCTGCTGACCGAGCCTCGTCTTACTATCATATCAGCGACAAAGAAGAAAATAGAGGTAGAATGATGAATCCAACTATCAACAAGGGTTTTTTTTAATATAAGAATTTATTTAGAAATTTCTTATTAGCATGGCCCTCATACAATACTCTTTTGTGTGATAAAAGATAGAGACTCAAGAACCTCTATCAGTACGGTGTAGTGGTAAAATACTCAAGGAAATAAATAAGAGGATCAAACTCTGAATTTCATTAGAGACAAATATTATGAAGGTCGGTGTTTGAGTGTGCATAAATTGTGCTCTAAATTTATTTGATAGGTAAATTAGAATAAAAATGGTATATCTAGGGACAACTAGTAATTTCACGTGGGGCTAAGGGCGAAAGATGTGTGTTTACACTAAGGAGAGGAGTGACCACATTGTTGCCCCCTCATTCACCCGACATTCATCCTCTATTTCTACATTATACAGCCTCTTGTATTAAAAACTTGAGGGGGTGGTCATTGCCATCTCTCCCCTTAGCCCAGTCTATCTCTAAAATTAATCGGGTGATATTCCAACATTTAAATTTTGTGATATTCCAACATTTAAATTATATATAAAAAGAGAGAAGTAGGAGGAGGAGGAGACAAATGCATGTTGACCGTGTCCTTTCCATGGTGGCTTAGCTTACCAACTCAAGCACCCAAGGAGAATGTCCCTTGCAAGGCATCTCCTCCATGAAGCAACCCTGGCCTTCACCTTTTCCTTTTTCCTTTCTTTCTCATCCAACCTGCTACTTTGTAGGATCATGAAGCTATTTGGTAGAGTTAGACGTTGGATCATTTGCATTTCTACACTTTATTCATCTGCCTTTGGACCATCACCACCCTCCCTTCACCCATCAGGCTCACACTTTTTTCCCAACTCCATCAGTCGGTCCCGGCGAACCAGATCAACGTACCTGTTGCGACTTAAATGGACTAACCAGTAATATGTTGCAGACCAAGCGAAGAAGGCACATGGCAGACACAAAGTGATGTGAATATATGGTTGCATTAAAGGGCAATGCCAAATTAAACAAGGAGACAATGCAATGCAATAGTGTGCTTTTAGGTTAACACTTATGCCAACGGGAGGGACTTTATGGTGAACTAATGAGCCACAGAAGAAAACAACAAACGTGAACTGCCATGTTCAGATAGCAATAAGTTAGGAATTGAAACGGAATTAAAGGTTAGTTAGATAAACAACTGAGTTATAAAAGAAAACAAAAATCAAAATTCTGATTTATTTCTGCTCATCATTTCACCATCAAAACTGAATATTTAAGAATCTAATTTCAATTTTATTAAATTAACAGACAAACAAGAGAGACAGACGGCCGGCCGAATCGAGAGAATTAATTGCTTCATGCAATTCTAATTGTAAAGTCAAAACACGTAGCATTTCTTCTCACCCTCCTGTAACTCCATGTACCTTCTTGTCCGCTTGCCCAATTCACTCCATCCTTTTAAGTCTAATTCATTTGTTAATGCAAAAGGAAAATAAAAAACAGAGCAGTTCCAAGATGAGAGAATCAGTCCAAACCTCCAAATCTACCTCTCTTCCTGTCTTTTTTTTTCTTTCTTCTTCAGTAGTTTAGGCTTTAAGTCGGGAGCCAGCCTAGAAAAGGAAGGAGAGGAGCAGCATTCGAGGTAGTGCTATGATTTCCACGTCCCACCACTTCAAATCCTTCCTTCAATCCAACTCCAACTCCAGCTCCAGCTCCAGCTCTCCATCCCTTTCTGCGAGCTGAAACCGTGGAAGTAGAAGTTGCCGTGTGCTAAAAATCCCATCTTTCTCGTTCCTGGTTTGAGAAATCAGATCTTTATCGTACTGTTATTCTCAAAAATCAATCTTTGGTTCGCCTTCCTTTTTCTGGTTGTAATCCGTCAATTATTACTTGGCCCACACGAGCACCTCTCTATTCTGCTGCTGCTTCCGGTAATACTAAGCCATGGCTGAAGTACTCCTGTCCCCTTCCCACTTCCCTTCCTCTCCAAGGCGCCCCCTTTCTCGCGGCCTGAATGATGACTCCAGCGGCCTTTTAAGTCCTTGCAATGGGATCGAAGAGTGTGAGCGAGAGGAGGAAAGAGGCGGCGGCGGCGGCGGCGGCGAGATAGAGACGAAAAGGGGGAGGAGGAGAAGGAGGTGGGGAATCGGAGGAGGAGAGGGAGGAGGGACGGAGGTCGAAGAAGAGGAGGAGGAGGAGGAGGAGGAGGAGCAGCAGCAGCTGTCGGTGTTGGCGTTCTTCTTGACGGTGTTCCGAAAGTCGCTGCTTGGTTGCAAAACGGAGGGCGCCGGCGGCGGGGATTTCAACTCCATGGAGATTGGGTGGCCCACCGGAGTGCGCCACGTTGCCCACGTCACCTTCGACCGCTTCCATGGATTCCTTGGCCTCCCCGTCGAGTTCGAGCCGGAGGTTCCTCGCAGAGCCCCAAGCGCAAGGTCTCAATTTTGTTCTCCATTTTTTCTTATATTTTTCTTCTTCTTCTTCTTCTTCTTCTTTTTTTTCTAAAATCAAAGCTTTTGGTTGATTTGTTGATTTTTTTTTTCCTTTTGAAAAAAAACTAGTAACTAGTTCACTTAACCATCAACAATTCAACTGAAATGAAGAACCTATATCTTCTTCGGAGAAACATGATCTAAAAATCAGATTCATCTTTAGATGCAAGTTTGCATACTGCAGAACTTTTTTTTTTTCAAGATTCTGATATGTTTGTCAGGTCAAATCATTCAGTGAAGCTTTTGCAATCCTTTTAAGTGAGATTTTGGTGTTGCTTGTCATGAATACTGATGCCTTCTTCTTGGGATTATGAAATTTGTTGTCTTTATCAGATATCCATTAACAAACTTGCCTTTCACAGTAGGAAATGCATCTGATCGGCATCAAACCATTTAGGGATTAGGAAAGTTACAGATTTCAGATCATCTGTATAGGACATCTATATCTATTGTGCCAGAAGTGAGGGTTACAGATTATCCGATTTGATCAAACATACCGAAATAGTCGGCATTGATCTCATCATTTTCAGTGGGGACGTTTCCTTAGAATCTTGTCCAAATATCCAGTTGCACATGTCGATGTTTGTCCTCACCATCACGACCACTTAACAAAACTTGTACATTGTGAGTAATTTGTGTGATGCATAGGTTTGAAATCTTTGGTCATTTGGGAAGGTACTTATCTCCTTCTCTAGGTAAACTGCAAGGTGAAGAATGGATTACTTAATTAGTGCAATTCTCTTGCAGAAAAGTTTTTTTAGTTCAGAATGGATTTAAATTGCAATCGGTAGAGTATGTTTACATTGTTAGTTTCTTAATTCGTATTGACTTTAAAGATTTGCAGTGATTTCCTTTGCTTCTAGTCCTGATGCCACAACAAGATTTTCACATTCTACTTGCTAATTCTTTATTCAAATTCTACTGCAGTACAACTGTCTTTGGTGTTTCTACTGAATCCATGCAATGTTCATACGATGCGAGAGGCAATAGTGTTCCAACCATCCTCTTGCTGATGCAACGGCGTCTCTACGAGCAAGGCGGCCTTCGGGTAATCTACCAATCTTTTAACTGCAACTTCCGGTAACAATTTAAGATTCAACCTTGATTTAATGAAAATGAACAGGCTGAAGGAATCTTCAGAATTAATGCTGAGAACAGTCAAGAGGAGTTTGTCAGGGACCAGCTAAATAATGGAATAGTTCCAGAGGGTGTCGATGTCCATTGTTTAGCAGGTTTAATAAAGGTGTCCCCCTAAACCTTATCCCCACTTTCGTGTTAATTTTTCTTCAATCTTGTGAAGATAATTCGTCGAACTGTTAGTTCTTTTCGATCTAACTATTTGAAGGCATCATTCTATAGATACTTGTTTGTGCATGTTCTTAACATCAATATCTGTCCGTGCTAAACACCTGAGACCGCCATGTCATAGCTGGACCCGTATTCACCGTGATTTACTCCCTCTCATACTTATGGGGCCGGGGTGAGGGGGCCGCTAGGTTGGCGGTTCCAACCTTTTGTAGCATTGAATATGTTGTTACATCATCCTCACACTAGTCCCCTAATACTTCACAACATGACCTTGAAAAAGAAACCTGCATATATTGTCAGGAAAAAGATGTTATAATCTCTTAGAAGGATAAGAAATGGAAGATCTTCTTCAACGTATGGATGAGGTTAAAAGAGATTGATCATTCATCATCTTTGAGAAGGAAAAAATCAACAGCTTCTTAATCACGTTAAAGAGGTGAAAAAATATGAAGGGCGTTATATCTGAAAAAGACAACATGATAAATGAGTTCAAATTGTTGATTGCTAAAAAGGTCTATTTGATAACTTTGAAAGAATTAGTAATTGATTCAAATGAGGGTGTAATAGTTGAACTATATAAGGATGTCGAATAGTCCAAGTCAGAGCATCTTGGACCAGCACCAACACTACAATGACCTACATGAATTGATAAAAAAAAGAGAAAGGTTTGTGCTAAAATATCTTGATCCTATAAGAGGAAAGTCAAAAACCAAAATCTTGATAAGCAAATAGTTGTTGTAGAGTCTACCTAGTCACCAAGGAGGGGTGGAAGTGAAATGCGAGGTCAACAAGAACTTGGTGGTGACCATGAAGTAACTAACAAAGACACTACTATTCCAAAAGGCAAAGACATTGAAGAAACAGAAAAGGATCCAATTCAAGTCCTCGATGAGATAAAGAACAAAATTGTCAAGCAAGTCTATGACCAATTTGGCAACAAGTTGGATCTAGTTATTAATGATTCAATGCAGAGGATCAAGAAATTAAAGTGAGATAATTGTTCTTAGAATAATATTTTTTTTTATTCTCTTGATTTGATCTTTTGTTCCACTTTAATACAAAATTGATTGCTTCTTTGCTATTTTTTCTAGTGTAGCTCGATAAAACAGGAAGGATGGTCGACAAATGCACTCTTATTATACATGAATTCATTGTTATATTCGACTAGAATATATTAAATGATCGGGAATGCATTAATACTAATCTTACAGTATTAGTTGATAAGAGGAAGCGTAGTGATCGTGCCTACTATCCATCAATATTTTGTGCGCTGAACTTCCCTATAGGTTGAGTTTCCTTTTCTCTGAACCATAAAAGTTTGTTACATTTAGGAGCTTTGACTTTAATTTTTACACAGGTTATGCTCCCTGTGATAGAGACTAAAGTATTCATATATACGATTCAAACCAATGTTATAATGGATGTAGACACATATTCTATCCAGTGCATCACGAACCAACTAAACACTAACACCTTGTAGTGTTTGATTTACAGAAACAGAGATTATACATTATAATTTCATAACAAAAAAATAAGTATATTTGGAGCAATCAAACCTTGTAATAAGTAGTATTTTGTATCTTATACTACTGCATATGTTTTCTAGTTGATGATCAAGTATGTTTGATGGTTGTAGATTCAATTATTTTTAAGAATGGACAAATTGTTTTATGACAACTAGAATCTTAAACTCCATGTCATAATGCATGCTCACCCACTCACAGTCAGGGAGTGTCTGTTCTCAAACAAATTTCATCGTAAGTGATTATATTAACTTTAATAGTTAATCATCCTATACTAATTCTTTTAATTCTTTGTTTACATATATAACTGTGGATTTTTTGGTATTATGATACATTGAATCACTATATTATGGGATAATTCTAAATTTCACACAAAGGCACATGAAAAGTTGTAGATTTGTAGTTGGGAACAAGATAATCTGCTACTTAGCTTTCAAGTTTCCACTATGACAAATCTCATCTAGTGTTTTAAGTTTGTATACACTGTTTTTTATGGGATGATAATACAAAGAACTGAATATTTTACATTAACATGTAAATAATTCTTTTATATCTAAACCATCTAAATTACAATTTGATAGAAGAATTTGTGTGAAGAAGTATTCTCAATAATATATGGTGTATAAATTATAAATGTGTGAAGAAGGTACAGATGATGTGTCAGATAAACCCATAGGATTTGGAATGGGTCAAGTCTGAGCTCTTTAGGTCTATTAATGGATTTTGACCAAAACCCATTGATTGACCTAAAGTACTTGGGTTTTGAAATTTTAGCATAGGATGTAAGGGGTGAGTGTCTAGAATGTATATGTGACCTTCAACCATTGTTATAAGACTCCCACAAGAAGTTATGGCTGTGTACCAATTGGCACAAACCTTAAGTGCTGGTCTTACAAAACCAGCACCATGTTGGTGCTGATCTTCCTAAACCAACAACGTGGACTTGGATTCTCATCATAAAGCCTAGTACTGATTTCCAAAGATCAGCACCAAGATAGTGCTGATCTTCTCAAACTAGCACCACTATATATAAAAAGATTCAAATCATTTGGAATAATTGGAAAGATTTATAAATAGTAAATTAGGGCATATTTAGACTTTTGTGAGCCATGTGAATCCAAAGAACTTACAATGGGTCTGATTTGAGTTCTCTATGTCCATCAATGGATTTTCACTGAAACCCATTAATTGACCTAGGGGCCTTGGATTTTGAAAAATTTTACATGAGATGGAAGAGGTGAGTGTCTAGAATGTATATATGACCTCCAACCATGATTATGAGATTCCCACAAGAAGTTATGACAGCATCCCAAGTGGCATGGACCTTGGTGTTGGTCTCGCAAAACCATCACTAACATGGTGATGGTCTTGTAAAATTAGCACCAATGTGACCTTAGGTTCTCATCACAAAGTCTGGTGCTAGTTTCCAAAGATCAGCACCAAAGTGGTGTTGATCTTCTCATACCAGCACCACAAAAAGATTCAAATAGTTTGGAGCAATATTTGTAAGGTCTTAAAATAGTAAATGAGGGCACATTTGGACTCCCTTGAGCCATGTGAACTCACAAGATTTGGAAAGAGTCCAATCTGAGCTCTTTAGGTTTATCAATGTGTTTTGACCAAAACTCATTAATTGAACTACGAGCCTTGGATTTCTAAATTTTAGCATGGGATGGAAGGGATGATTGTCTAGAATGTTATATATGGTCTCCAACCATAGTTCTGAAACTCCCACAAAAAGCTATTATTGTGTGCCAAGTAGCACGTACCTTGGTGTTGATCTTGCAAAACCAGCACCAATGTAGTGTTGGTCTTGCAAAACCAGCTCCACATTGGTGCAAATCTTGTAAAACCAACACCAATGTAACCTTGGGTTTTCATCACAAAGATTGGTGCTAGTTTCTCAAACCAAAACCATAATGTACAAAAGATTCAAATCGTATGGAGAAATACTGGGAAGGTCTATAAACAATATATGAGGGTACATTTGGACTCCTTTGAGCCATGTGAACCCATAGGTCTGAGCTCTCTAGATCCATTAATGAATTTTAACTAAAACTCATTAATTGACCTAGGACCCTTGTATTTATAAAATTTTGGCATGGTATGGAAGGAGTGAGTGTCTAGAATGTATATATGATCTCCAACTATGGTTCTAAGACTTACACAAGAAGCTATAGCTGCATGCTAGGTGGCATGGACCTTGGTGCTGGTCTTGCAAAACTAACACTAATGTGACCTTGGGTTCTCATCACAAATCTTGGTGTTAGTTTTCAAAGATCAACACCAATGTGGTGTTTATCTTCTCAGACTAGTACTACAATATATAAAAAAAATTTAAATAGTTTGGAAGAATGCTGGGAAGGTCTAAAAATAGTATATGAGGGCACCTTTGGACTCTCTGGAGCCATGTGAACCCATAAGACTTGGAATGGGTCCGGTCTGAGCTCTTTAGGTCTATCAATATATTTTGACCTAAACTCATTGACTAACCTAGGACCCTTGGATTTCTAAAATTTTAGTATGGGATGGAAGGGGTGAGTGTTTAGAATATATATATGACCTCCAACTATGGTTCTAAAACTTCCACAAGAAGCTATGGATGTGTGCCAAGTTGCACAGACCTTGGTGTTGGTCTTGCAAAACTAACACCAATGTGGCATTAGGTTCTCATCACAAAGTTTGGTGCTAGTTTTTGAAGATCAGCACCAAAGTGGTGCTAATCTTCTCAGAACAATACCACAATGTGACCTAGGGGACATTTGAACAATATCACAATTGTTTGGAGTAATGCCGAAAAGGTCTAAAAACAGTATATAAGGGCACATTTGGACTCCCTTGAGCCATGTGAACCCATAGGGCTTAGAATGGATTAGATTAGAGTCCACTAGATCCATCAATAAGTTTTGACCGAAATCCATTGATTGACCTAGGGGACTTGGATTTCTGAAATTTTAGCATGGGATGGAAGGAGGGAGTATCTAGAATGTATATATAGCCTTTAACCATGGTTTTGAGACTCCCACAAGAATCTATGGTCACGTGCCAAATGGCATAGACCTTGGTTTTGGTCTTTCCAAACCAGCACCATGTTAGTGCTGGTCTTTTAAAACCATCACCACGTTGGTCTACCATGATTTGAAAGATACGAGTGTGGAGAAGGTAGAAATACTATGAAGTCATGGTTTTGAGTATCCTATAAGATGTTATAGTTGCATGTCAAGTGACACGAATCTTGGTGTTGGTACCATAATACCAGCACGACTCTGGTGTTGGTCTTCACATATCAACACCATCATGCCAATGATATTGTGTATTCTATCCGACTTGACAATAAATTGATTTTTATGACTACTCAGTATAAATTTCACATTTCACACACAATAATCTTCAATACTCTATTAACAACATTGTTAACACCAAATCAAACATATCACAAGTATTTCGTTACATTACTACAACGCTGCATTTACTAAGATTGTTACAAATACAATATAGAAATCGAACAAGACTACTGAAACTATACCTTTGCTATATTTTACAAATACATCCAAGTAACATAAGTAACAATATTAGTTTTACAATATCCCTACCCAAGTTTTCATGTTACATCACAACGGATAATTAGACTAAAAATATTGAGAACTTGTCCCTCAAAATTGATACTGATACATCTATTCTAAATTGTTTAGGTCTACTTGTTTGAAGTATATCTTCAAATCACATAGCAAACATCTAATGTATTACATCACAAAGAAACCACAATCATTACTATAAATAATATGAGTAATTTAGTATTTTAAATTTAAGTTAAATTTACATATGCACACTGACTCTCTTATACTTACCTGACTTCTTGTTTTGAGCAATCAACTATGACACAAATCCATTTGTCAAAGGGATGGTGGCATTCTAAACCAGGATAAATAGCAGTAAGTTTCTCATCAAAAAATTCTTTTAATTTGGATACTTATAAGAATGAAATAGAAAAATTAACATAAACTATAATTTATATTGCAATACTAATAGAAACAGGATTATTGCATTCTCACCAATGCTTTAAAATCTGACGATAATTTACCATTATATTCAAGAGAGTTGTAATGATTGAAAATCATTGCTTTTGTATCAATAGACAACAAGTGAAAATGTACATCACCTGTGGCAATAGGTGTAAAAATTTACCTTACCCCTCCCTCTACCATTTCGTATTTTATGATTTGTGTCATGGCAGTATTCCATAAAAACTTTTATGTTGACTATAATTGTGCAAAGAGATATATAAGTAAGTAATTAATATAACATATTCAACCACTATATATTATTCGATAATTTAAATTACTTATAATGAAGCTAATTAAAAAATATATAGGGTTGTTGTATGACCTACTAGATGAGGAAGCTCCACTAAACAGAATCAAATAATAGGTATCAATTAACTTCCATCTTGTAAAAATATTAGCATTTATACTAGTTAATAAAGAAGTTGTAGTTAAACAAAAATGTGCTTCCTTCCAAAAAAGTTCTGTAGTAGGCTCACAAAGAAAATCAATTACTTTTAATAAGGTAAATAAATATTAGAACCTGTGAGTTTTTAAACTTGTGATATAATTAAATTAACTATATAATAAGGGGTTGACACTACCATACTTTTATTTTTCTAATGTATTTAACAAGTAGGTCACATCTTCATCTTATTTTAATTTCTTGAGAGTTTTAAATTATTTTTTGACATACTACCATAAATAAAAAAATTATAATTAGTGATTGAAATCAAACTACTGAAATAAATACAGACTTACTGTAATGATTTGCAATCTCATTTTGTTAAGTTTGGTAATTCTTTCAACCTCCTTCTTGGCATCTTCTTTAGAATTTCCTTCAGAAATTGAGATAATCTCTCCCTCTTCTTGAGTATCATACATATCAATTTTTCTTTTCCCCAAGTCAAGAACAACTTCTTATCCTGTGATGTTCTCAAAATACTTGCAAATTTATATCTTATTTCTCTTCTTCTAAGGTAAAAGTTTGAACCACATAGGACTATTAATAGGAGTATCCATGTAATCATAGCAACTTCGATCACATCCTTGCCTAGTCCTTGTTCTAGAAGCAACTGGTTTAAGATAAGGATTCAATATAGGGCGCTTGATTCAACCAAGATGCCCTACTTTTTTATTATTCCAAGTAATTCTTTTACCTTTTTATTTAGTTGCATGTTCTCCATTGTTAGCTCCTTGATTCAGTTCTGATGAATAATATAATTAGGACATTCACTATCACTTGGGCATCTAGTTTCTATATCATGTACCAGTGATGTCTCTAATGGATGTGGAGTATCATCGAGGTAAGGGAGATTTTTACCAATGTATTTTTAGAAGAGGTAGGAACTAGTTCACTAATATCCTATCAAATTAGAAATAATTATTTAGAAACTACAAATAAAAATTAGGTGATGGTCTTCGATATTTACCTCTTCGGTGAGACTTGATCCAATAAAGCTCTCACCTTACTAATATTTGATGTAGACCTTCACTTATTTATTTGTGTACTTTCAATATTATATGATTTTTGGATTGGGACATGCTCCAAAAACCATGTCTGCTTTACTATATGTAATCTTACATACATAATAATATCCATATAAAAAAGCATATTTACCATTAAAAAAAACTTGCAGCTAAAAGACCGCAAATCCCTTTAGGTATGGAACTGAAATGATCGTTTGATATGTCAGACTTGATGAAAAAATAGCCTTGATGGTAGCTAATTGGGGAGCAATAAATTGATGAATTACTTTAACGCAAATGAATCTACCTAGATTTTCAAAATCATCTATAATATCTACAATACCTAATGGAACCTTATATGTACTAGAAGACAATAGCACATAAAAAAATTACAAAATGTATAATTTACAAAATATTAAAACATCATCATCTACTTCAACTCTATGAGAATAGAGTTTAAGCAACTTCTTAATTCTTGATTTAGTAGATTCTTTTTTATTAGAGAAGTAAGCAAGAAAGAGGTCACCCCATACATTTTTAGTTCATAGCAATGGAAGAACCTCTAACTAAAATACCAAGCAACGGAGATACATCTCTTCTAGTGAAAGTAACTAGGACACCTGAAAATTTAAAATGATTAGTTTTCTATTATGTCCTAACTTTCAAAACTAAAAAATATAAAGGTTTGAGATGCTAAATTCCAACTTTGAAATATATTTATCAGTGGACTACAAATTTGTTAAATATATTGTATGTTAAAAAAATAACAAAAGGGGACTATTTAATGATCGCTTTGTGTCGATCATGTAAATGAACATACCCATGATTCTTTACTTTCATTGTTGGATGGTAAAAAAACCATTAAAGCGACCTAAAATACTGGTCCATTGGAGTTTATGGTCAACATCAACTAATAACTAGAATTATTCAAAATATACATTATTAACATAAATAAACAAATGTACATATGCAGAAATAATGGTTTTAAGATTTTGACATTGATATAACACTATATCTTCTAACTTCTATGTCTTTATTAATATATTGGGATGGTGCTAGTGTTCATATTGATGTTGGTTTTTCAGAACCACGTTGGTCTTGCTTCTCTATTTTTTAAAATTTGGTGGTGCTGGTTTTAAAAAACTAGCACCCATATGCTCATTTTTGAAAATTAGCACCAATGTGTCCATTTTTTAAAACGAACACATGTGGTGCTGGTTTTTGCAAATCAGAGTGCTGGTTTTTGCAAACCAGAGTGCGGTTTTTGTAAACAGAGTGCTGGTTTTTGTAAACCAGAGTGCAGGTTTTTGAAAACTAGCACTAATGTGCCTATTTGGGAAAACCAACACCATGGTTTTTAAATAACTAATTCTAAGAAACTACGATGGGTAAAAGACAAATACTCAACATACCTTTACACCTTTTTGCATCATTATGAAACACGAGTAGAAAAAAGAGAGGAGGGAGATGACCAGCATAGTTTCGACAAAAACCCTAACTTACTTGCCGTGAGCTAAGTGTTGAACAAGATGATATGTATCTAGGGTTAAAACTGGGGGAAGAGAGGAGCGAATGAGAGGCGAAGAGGGTTCAAGGCTTTCATTTTAGGGAATAGAGGTGAGCCAAGGAAGAAAAAGGACAAAAACACGCCTACGCGAAGGAAGAGAGAGATTAAAAAATTTAGATTTTAGACGCGTCAAGTGCCCATGTTGAATGTCGCCCTTGGTCGCTCATATATATATATATATATATATATATAAAGATGATTTGCGAGGGAATACTTGAAGCGAAGAATCCTCCAATATTAACACAAGGATTTACTTGGTATCCATCCCCTTGAGGTAACTAATCCAAGGATCAGATCCTCTCTCACACATACACTATAAAAGAGCTCCTTCTCGAAAACAATCTAGAGGCAGAGAAACCTCATATAAGCTCACACACAAAGAAGAACAAGAAGAAGATAATGAGAAGCTAATACAAATAAAATCTTACTATAATAATGAAACCTTAGCTTGCTCTCTTCTTGCTTAAAACCACCTCTTGATCAACTTGAAAATGCACCAGCACTTCACTCTAAGTCTCCAAGAACTTGTCATGTGTGGTTGAGAAGTCGTGAACGAGAGGTCTAGTTCGAAATGTCCACGAAAACCCTTTTCTAGGGGTTTTCAACGCCTCCCAATCGATTCAATTTTTCTCTATTCGACTGCCACGTTATCTAACCATCCAACACCTGCAGAAAGGTTTTTTTTTAACCCTAATCTATTGGTGAGTCATCTCAATCGATTCAGAGAGCCTTAATCTCTTATCCAATTGATTCCGCAACTCTCTATTCACTCACAAAAAGGTCTTAATCGATTAAGCCTTCTTAATCGATTGTCTTAATCGATTTCCTCTTCTCGCGACAAATCACTGCCTAATTAATTGACCCAATCGATTAGCAGTGGTTGAATCGATTAGCAGTAGTTGAATCGATTCAGTCATTATTTTCATGAATTCCTCTTCGCGAATATCCTGGCCCTAATCTATTGGTCCAATTGATTAGGCTTGGCCCAATCAATTGACCAATCTATTCGGACCCTTTCTGTATTTTGGCAAGAACCTCATAATCAATTAGCTTAGGTCAATCGATTGCCCAACCCTAACTTTCTTAATCTAAGTCTAAGGTTTCCTTGCCCAACATTCAATCAACCGTGACCTATTGGAACTCTCCATTGCTTAGCATCTGGTCACCCTTGACCTGCTAGGACTTCTCCACCAAGTGTTCAATCAATCCTTTGATCTACTTGGACTTTTCTATTTATGACAATTGTCTGATCCTTCATGACCCACTTAAACTTCTAAACACTAGGTATTCGATCAACCTTTAATCCACCTGGATTTTCCAATGTTTGGCTTCACTCATGAAAACTTTTCTCCACCTAACTTCACTCACTAAGATTTTTCTCACTGTCTAGCTTCACTGTCACGCCCCGGGGACTCCCTGTCAAAGAAATTTTCGACAGCATCTCCCCTGACAGTGACAATCCCCGAGGGAGTCCCTGTCCAAAGAAATTTCGGCAGCATCTCCCCTGTACGGGTGACAATCTGAAACTTTTCTACATCTCACAAATACCTCAGCCACAGGCGGCTGGAATAATAACAACAAAATAAAACAT
>JBBMJZ010413112.1:8680883-8693781 GCA_037833815.1 Zingiber zerumbet
TATATTTCATGTTGTACCAGCTATTGGACAATAACTACTATAATGTGTAGCAGCTAACTGAGACTAGCTGCTACAATGTGAATATACTCGAGTAGATATTAATATCATATTTCTCTACTCCATGTTGTAGTAGCTACTAGGGAGTAGTTGATATATGGTGCAGTAGCTACTGTTGACTAGTTGCTACAACATGCAAAAATAGTTGCTACATGGTATAGCAGATAGTCATAGCATCTACTAGCAACTAGCTGCTACAACGTGCAATAGTAGTTGCTATATATTATAGCAGTTACTTAGGAGTAGCTACTACACCATGAACAAATTACTCGGGAGTAGCTGATACATGGTGTAGCAGCTACCCGATAGTAGCTACTACAATGTGCACTAGTTAGCTTGACAATACATTTATATGTGTTATACAATGAATTTAACTAGTTTTTACAGTAGTTTTACAATACATTTAGACCAACTTGATAAAAATTTGTCAATAAAAATACATTTTGATTACAACATCGATTTTATGTTGTAGCAACGACTGTCTAATAGCTGCTATAATATACATTAAGTGATATTACAAATATTATAAGCTTAACAATACATTTACATCAGTTACTATGAGAATATAATTCAAGCACCATTTTTAACACAAATATATAATAATCAAGCGATATTACAAATATTACTATTGTTGAGTGCTGCAACAACGTGCAGCAGTATAGTTGCTACATGTTGTAGTAGCTACTTCGAAGTAGCTGCTACACTATGTAGAAGTTACTTGACAGTAGTTGCTACAACATGCAATAACTTAACAATACATTTACAATAGGTATACAATGGTCCAAGTTTTTGGTGTATACTATACATTTACATCAGTTGGTGGTACAACGGGGCTAGCAAGAGAGGGTGAATTACCTGCTAAAAACAAAGAGAGCCTTTCTCATTCTTTCAACTTAGTTAGTAGCACAAGTATACTAAACAGAATAATAAAACTGAGTAAAAAGTAAGAGGACAATATATTTACTTGGTTACAACCTAGGTGGTTGTTAATCCAAGACACTGAAGAAAACTCCACTAGAAAAACTCCTTTGTTTATGGTGGAGTAGCCTCTTATAGATGTTTACAACTTACAGAATGACTAAGAAGTGAATACAAGACTTATAGTTTAGTTGTTGTATTTTTCCTAGATCTAGGGTTTTTTTTATATCCCTTGGAAAAACTAATCTGAGGCTGGAAGGCACCTCTAGCATGGCAAATCCTCTCCGTGCGAAGATAAAGTTTATCTTCACAAATGGTCACTATTTGATGGTGCCTTCAAGTGGTTGAAAGCGCCTTCCATAGAGGTTCGAAGGCGCCTTCAAGGGTTGAAGGTGCCTTCCTCCCGAAAGGTGCAAGGGCACCTTCAATACCATTGAAGGTGCCTTTAGCAGCTGCTACCGAGCTCCAAACTTCTCCTTTGGCTCTTCCGTTGCTCCGCTCGTTTGGGTGATTTTATCCATCCGGAATAGGGCTCACCCGAACACATTTTCTGATCTTCTCCTCGAGCATGCTTCCTCCCTAACTTCTCGTCCCTCGAATGTCATGCACGTCCTTCTCATCCACCGGTGTACTATTTCGCAGCACCTCATCCCTCGGATGCACTTAGGCCATCGACTCCTTTCCCGTGCCATCCTTCTCGCTAGCTGCACCTTTCACTCAACTTCTTGTGTTCCTAAGCTTTTGCACACTTAGACACAATAGGACATAACTGAACTTAGTTGACTACATCAAAACTACCCAAGATACTTATAATCTTCCCCTTTTTGATGTGCATCAACCTAAGTTCAAGCTAGGATTAAAAATGCAATAACATAAAAGTAGATAACAAATTGTTTACAAAATAAGTAAAAAAATGCTTGCAAACAAATAATTAAAAAATTCTAAATCCTACCTCCCCTGAACTTGTATATATTTCTCCCCTTTTAATCACATCAAAAAAATTTAGAAAAAATAAAATAAACTTTTAGAAAATTTTGAAATATTTTTCTAGGGGTAGTCTACACAAATAACTGGAAAGAATTTTTAGTAGAAGTCTAAGAGATAGAAAAAAATCAAGAAATTTTTAGAATTTTAAAAAAAATCTAAAAATTTTTATACCAGTTGAATGGTCATAAAAAATTTTAAACAATACTAAAATTATTTTAAGCAAAAAATAAGACTAAAAAAAACTTCTATTTCAGTTAGTTAATTAAACATTTATTTTAATAATTGACTTCTAGGCTATGACAAGGTATTAAGTCTTCTTGGATATTGGAATAACAACCACTTCTAGAGAAAATCTTTTAAAGAAATTAAATATTCAATTTTCTTCCTGAATATTCTAGGTCTATCTTTCAAAGATAACACTTTAATCTAAGTATATTTTTGGAACTCAATATAAGTTCCTACCTACTAAGTTAATTAAAAATTTCTTAGGAATATATTTCTATGATATTTTTCTAATTTGACCCTGGTGATTTCTAATGTACTAGTTGATTTTACCATAATTCCTAAATCTTAGTTTTTGATAGTAATTAGAACATGCATAGTTATCTTTCAATCTCTCTATTTATGTTTTTAATTTTTTGTTTTTTAATTTCAAATTATCAAACAATTCTAGTGGACATTGACTAATTGGCTTTTCAAGTTCATATTTTCTTTTTCTAACTTACACATATTTTTAGAAAGCATTTTGATAAATTCAAAAGATTGCTTGGGAGATAGTGCACTTACCTTACTTACCTCATGTTCTGATGCTCCCCCTTCATCACTGCTTTCTTCAGAGGTTCCTCCCCCTTCGTCGATGCTCATCTCTGAGGAACTTTCAATGCCCCTCTAGTGATTTGTCATCAGTGCTAGTCCGGCATAAGATTTAATCTCGGACTCGGAGGACGATGATTCATCTCATGTGGTCTTCAAATTCTTGTGCTTCGATCTTGTTGGTCTTTTGCCCTTGTCCTTCTTCTTTTTCTTTAGTTGTGGGCAGTCATCTTTGATGTACCTTTCTCCTTGGTAGTTGTAGCATCAGACATTTCTTTTGCTCTGAAAGTGCTTCTTTGCATGCAACTTATTAAATTTATTAGATTTAATAAATTTACTAAATTTTCTTATCATTAAAGCCACTTCGTCTTCATCAATTGGCATTTTGGAGTCTGGATCGTTCGTTCTTGCCTTTAGGGTAACGATCTGACTAGGCTCCCTTTTCATCTCTACACATCTAGATTCATGAAGTTTAAAGGTGGAAAATAGATTTTCTAATGAACTAACTTCAAGGTCTTTAGATATATAAAATGAGACGACTATAGAGGTCCACTCGGGTATCCTAGGAAATACATTTAAAGCATACCTTAATGAATCTCGATTTATTATCTTTTCTCTGAGTCTGGTGATGAATGTTGGATCGAAAAGAATTTAGATATCTCTACAATAATATGATATTGTCCACTTTGGGCCTAAACCCTCATGGTTTTACTCTTGAGCTCTACTCAAAAGACATCATACCAATGGAGATATCTTTCTCTTATAAACCCATAATCTTTTCCATGTGTTTTCAATGTGAGACTATGTTTGCAACCTTGCAACACCAACAATTTCTTTTCATTTAAACATCATCACAAAGTTATAACTTCCATACAACCTTTTTTATCTATTTTATGTCTTTCACATGTATGATCTTGTTTATTTGGGATGCACAAACATTTTTAAAGTAAATTGTTTTACTTCCGCTGCATGTTTTATTGAAAACATACGTTTTGTATCTCAAAATTTCCAACATTATTTACCTTAATTTGTTTTAAAAAATCATTAGTTTAGGTATTTTTCATGAGTTTCTCATGCTCATAATTTTTTTTAGTTGGCACTCAATATTCAACTTGCGCTAATTAATTTTAAGGAAGACCAATTTGGTATTATAAAAAGTTTTCATCAACCGCTATGATAAATCTGGAAGTGCTTACAATGGGTGACCTATTAGCCTAATGTTCTTAAGTCAACCACCCATTAAGAAAAATTTATCCATTAATTTACCAAAATTGGGACTCAATTGTTAGATATTCTAATGCTCATAATTGATTATTATAATCGTTGGTAATTAATTACTTGGATGCTTCGATGTGAACTTTCCCTCAGTAAAGTGGATCATTTAACAATCTTAAAAAATTATGGAATAAATTGACTAATCTTCATGAGGGAACTTGTGATGCTTCCCTAATTGTAGATCATTGAAGCCTTTTTCGAGCACAATATTGAAGATTGGGAGTAGATTAGTTGATTCTTAATGTTGAGCCTTCGTTTCCTTTTATAAAATTGGACTTATTTTTTTGGTCGACCTAAAAATCACTTTTGATTAGCAAAACCTTAGTTAAACGTTATCCAAAGACCGAGCTCCTCGCGATCTAACTGAGCCTCACAATCTCATCATTATCAGGTTTTTAGGTCGACTGAAACTTTTTTGATTGACTGAATCAAGCTTAGTCATTAAACCAAGCTTGGACATAAACTTGGTCACGTAAACCCATTCGATTGACCAGACCAATTTTTGGTCGATTGTATCGGCATTTCGATGGACCAGACCGACTAGCCTTCTAGTCAACGAAATCTACCTTCTAGTCGATCAGACCGATGCATGTTTAGTTCAACCCAGGTCAAGTCCTATTGTGTCTAGTTGAGTCTATCTACTCTTTAGTCTTGCTTCTAGTACTTGATTCCTACAAGACAAACATACAAACAAAAATAGAGCAAGTCTTAGTCTACTTGACCTACTGGCTTACTTTTTGCTTATAAATTACTCCTCTAAGACTTATTGTACCTAGGTTTCACTCCTCTAAGGTTTCTCTTTGCTTAGAGTTCACTCCTCTAAGTATTCTCACTACCTAGGGTTCACTCGCTAAGGTTTTTTCCTATATCAAAAAAACAGTCACCTTGACCTGCTTGGACTTGTCATTTGTTAGAGATCGGATCACCATTGATCTACATGAACTTTTCCTTTACCAAAAATCCAATCAACCTTAACATATCTAGAATTTACCCTTGCTAAGCATCCAGTCACTTTTGATCTACTTGAACTTTTTTTTGCTAGTCATCTGTCAACCTTGACCTGACTAGACTTTCCCTTTACTTAGGTCAATCATGACCTATTAGTTTTTTTACTTGACTGTCAAGTATCTGGTCAATCTTTACTTGTTTGGATGAGTCCTTGGTCAATCTTAACCAGACAAAGTATATTATTAAACATCAAAACCTTTGAAACTGATTACACCAACAATCTCTCCCATTTTATATTTAATAATTTGTTTAAGTTAGGCTCAGTGCTCAACCAAAATCAAAAGAATTAGGATTTGAAACTTAAACTCTTCTTCTCCCCTTTTGGCATACATGAAAAGAATAACATATTTTATGACTCCTAAACCTTCTTAGGTTTTACACCCACAATTATATAATTTTCTTAGTCAAATATATCTCTTATCTTCTTGAAAGAGCATTTACTTAACCTTTTAAAATATTTTCAAAAGTATCTAAGGTGTTTTAAAACCTTTTGTCCAGTTCATTTTCAAAGATGATGACAATTCTTGTTTTTTTCAAAAAGGAGTTTTGAAATATGAGAATAAATTAGAAATGTTGGAAGGGGAAGAGTAATTTTAAAACATTTTTGAAAAGAACATATATTTCAAAAGCATCTTTTCAAAATAGCTTTCAAATAATTTTTTTGAATTCATATTAATATTTTAATTTTAAAAATCATTTAAAATTTGATCTTTCTATATGGCATCCTGTTAATCTAACACTTCCTTAGGTCATCCTTGTTAGCTACCAGGAAGTCATACTTATGTGTTTTAGAGATTTAGGAATTTATAGATTGACCTAAGGATGCTATAAGCTTAGGTGTTAATAAACGATCATCATTTCCAAATTGTATAAATTTTTAAAAACTATATATAATTACACCCAAACAATCATGAAATTTATTGAACATCATTATGTTAATCACTATTTTGAAAATAATTTTAGGAAAATAATTGTATAATATTTTTTAAAACCTTTTCAAAAAATTTTCAATTGATTAGTATCTCACCCGTTCTATGTCTCAATACCCAAAATATACGGTTACCTTATGAATTTTGTGAGATGGTTCTTTCAATTTTAATTGATTAGATTATATTTGATTTGGTAAGGGTGTTTGACCTTAGGTTAGATTCAATTTTAGATTTGGATTAGATAAGTGGCCATTTTTCAAATCTGCTTCCAAGTTTTAGCAAGGCTCGAAGACCTTCTTAATCAAATCAACGATCAAATCCTTAGATAAAGTTAATAAAAGAAATTATATACTTGACTAACTTATTTGAAAATATTGGTCTAACTAGTTTAGGATATGATAAGTTAGCTTCAACTAGTTCCATTTAACTAGGTGCATTAGGTAGGATACACCTTATCCAACTTAGACATACACTTAGTCTAAGATTTTTTAACATATTATTAGCTCACTATGTCCTAATACTATGTTATCAAGATCAAAATCTATTTTTCCTATCTAGTCGTTCTTTGATTAACACAAGCATGCATGACATGAGATAATTAAGCATGATATAATTAATTGGACATATTCATGTATATGTCTGCAAGACAATCATACAAATGATAATTATTTATTTTTAATAATGTATCAAAATTTTCATTTGATATATTTATTGTTAACTCATTAATGTACCAATCCATTTTGACACATTTTAATTTTTATTAATTTTGTTATTCTTATTCGCTATGATTTTATTGATTAATTTCATAATAAAAGGGTACTTGATTATAAGTAGGTTTATGAATTTAAGTTCTTGACCTAAGATTGACTAAATTTGTAACCCAAGTCTAAATTTTGAATATTTGTAAAATTATTAATTTTTATTTATCAAAGTCTTATTTTATTTTTTCAATTTTTCAAAATTTGTAATTCTCAATTTTTAAACTTGAAAGACTTTTATTTTGAATTTTTAAAGTTCAAAGATTGATTAATTATTGAAAATTAATTTTTATGATTTAAACAATTTAAATTTTTTTTCAAATTTAAATTAGTGTTTTTAAAATTAGAAAATTTATCTTCGTGATTTTTAAAATTCAGGTTTCGATTTTTAAATTTTGAAAAGTTTTTCAAATTTAAATTCTGGTTTTTGACTTTTAAAAATTTTATCTTTTGGATTTTTCAAATTTAAAATTTTCTTAATATTTTAATTAATCAGATTTGAATTTATCAATTTAAGAGAATTATTAAACATAGTTGAATTATTCTTTTAATTATTTCTTTATTAATGAGATCTAGATTAATTAATTATTCACATTAATTCAATCAAGTCCTTGAATAGATAAATTGTTCAAGACTTTGTCTTCGATTACATGAATCATGACTTTGAATAAACATATCAAGGTAGTATTTTTTCAATTCAGGTATCCAGTTATTATCATCCAACTAATTTTAGAGGTAACTGGTTCGGTTCTACGTAAATTTCCAAATGAGTATAAAAGTAAATTAGAAATGTAGATGGATCTTAGCGGGTAACCCAACGTCAAAAGTAATTTGAACTTGTCAAATGTAATGTGCACTGTGTGAGATTCGAATTATCATTATCTAGGAAGCTTGTTCCACTTCTTACCATCACATCATAACCCATTCGATCAAGGTTTTGATCAATCTGAACAAGGTTTTGATTAATTTCATTATTAATTTTATTATTACGAATAATAAAATTTGAGTTAATTAATTTTTGGTTCTTTAAATGTGTATTATTAACTGAATTATTAATTTTTGAATTAATTGAATTTAAATTATCATGATTAATTAAATTAAAATTAATTAAATCAATTAAATTATTGGAATTATCAAACTTCTCTAAATTTACCTGAGAAGGATCATAATTAACTATTTTTTTCATGTATATTTATTCCTTTTAACATAATTTAAATGAGAAGCATGTAAATCATCATCTATTTGAATAATGAATTTTCATAAAACTTAAATTTACTTACTATTAACGTTTTATTCGTGACGTCCATTGCATTAGCCTTCACTCAGATATAAGACATCCATCAATAATCTCTACCTTGGTGAATATTCATCCTTTTGAAGAACACGAGTATCTGAACAAAACTCCACCTGGATCTCTGGGTCTGGGCTTCCTTCCTCTAGCATCTAGAAATATGGATCAAGTTTAAGAAATGCTTAAACTTCTCTGTGGTCACTGGCTTTGTCAACATGTCTGTTGTATTGTCTGTAATGTGAATTTTCTCAAGTTAAATTTCTCTGAAAGCAATCAACTTTTTGATCTTGTGAAACCTCACATTAATATGCTTGGTCACATGATACATCTGATTCTTCACCAAATAAATAGAACTCTAACTATTGTATAACAACTTGACTCCACCTTGCTGAATACCCAGTTTTCTAACCAACCATTTAGTCGATAAAGCTTCCTTCACTTCTTCAGCTGCTACCATGTACTCTGACTCCGCAGTAGATAACGCAATAATAGATGACATCGTAGACTTTCAACAGATAGGTCCTCATACCACAGTGAACACATATCCTATAGTAGACCTTCTATCATTTGAATCTCTTGCATAGTCTGCATCCATGTACCTAGCAACTAAAGGATCTTTCGATTGTCTACTAAATATGATACTATAATCAGTTATATTTATCAAGTATATGAAAATCCACTTCACTGCATTCCAATACGATCGACCAAAATTTGAGAGAAACTTGCTCACTATACTAACTGCTTGCGTCAAATCTGGTCTCGTGCAAACCATGGCATACATCAGATAACCAACTGCATAACATAAGAAACCTTTGACGTCTCTTGGATCTCCTTATCCATCTTTAGGCACTATATACTAGAAACTTGAAGTGATGCACCCAAGGGTGCACACTGACTTTACATTCTTCATGTTGAACCTATCTAGAATCTTTTCCTTATAACTATATTGAGAGAACCATAATCTCTTTACAACTCTATCCCTATGAATCTCCATCCTAAGAATCTGTAAGTACCCCCAGGTAGTTTTGATATGGTTAACTGAGTTATGTTAGGTTCTGTGTATGTTTAATGTCTTATGTCTAAGTGTGAAAGAACTTAGGAGCACAAGAAGTCGTGCAAAAGATGCAGCTAGTAAAAAGGATGGCATGAGAGAGAGTTGACGAGTTCGGTGCATCTGAGGGACAAGGTGCTACCGAAGAGTATGCTGGCAGACAAGAAGAAAGCTCGTGATAAGGATGAGAAGTCAAAGCAGAAGATTGTTCTAGGAGAAGGCTGAAAAATAGGTTTGAGTGAGCTCTATTCTAGATGACTGAAATCACTCAAGTGAATAGAGTCAAAACAGAGGAGAAACGAGAAGTCAATAGAGGTTGACTGCTCTAGGTGCCTAGAGTAGCTCCAAGCACCCAGATGCTCTGGGCACCCGAACCCCCTGGGGCAGCCCAGGGGCACGTCCCTTGACGAGGCTTTAAATGGGCTACGTCAGCATGGTCCGAGCACTCGGAGTGGTCCGAGCACCTGAACCAGATAAGGCTAATCCATTATGAGCTGTTGAGAATCGTTGTGACGTGAATAAAGTTTTATCCACGTCCAAGCGCCTGGAGCCCTTCTAAGCATCCGGAGCTGTCATGTTAGCAAACGATTATATCTAATCAATAGACTATAAATAGAGCCTTGATCTCAGTAATATAGAACAACACTTGTACTCAAATTGCTTTTTTGTTCTACTACATTGATTGTAAGCTATCAATATTGTAAGAAGTTACTCCTCCTAAAGGAGAATTCTAGTGAGCTTTTCATAGTCTTAGATTAACAATCTTCTAATTGCAAACAAAGGAAATTTTGTACCTCTTTCTTTCATTAATTAGTTTATTTTAATTAATTCTTTTAAAAGCAAGTGTTTCTCTAATTTAGTTTGAATAGGACGAGAAAGGTTAAATTTTATTTTCAAGGAAATTCACCCCCTCTTGCCAATCGCACTAATAGGGACCTACAGAATCTTCTTGGCCTCTCCTAAATATTTAATGTCAAATTCTTTACTTAGCGACCTCTTCAATTTGTCGACATCTTTATCTTCTTCGTAACAATCCATTTGCACTCTATAGCTCATTTTCCCTCATGAAGTTTTACTAGATCCGACGTTTGGTTCTCATGTAGCAACTCCATCTCCTCTGTCATAGCACCCATCCACTTGTCATTCTCAGATTTGTGTACCACCTCCTAAAAAGATGTAGGGTCTCTGCTATTGGTGATAAGCGCATAAGATACCAAGTTTTTGAATCTGTATTTGGTGGGTGCGATTATGACTCATCTTATTTTGCCACCATCTATAGTGCGATGTTCCATGTGCTTTGAGCTAGAATCATTGGAGTCATGACTCTCTAGCTCCATCTACATAATGTCTTTCTCTTTATTGCTCTGTGGTATTTCCTTTCCTTCTTCCTAAGTATGCTATAGCATGACCTTTTGGTCAAACACTATATCTCTGCTGATCATAATCTTGTTTGTCTTTGGATCTCAAAGCTTGAAGCCTTTAACTCCTTTCTGATACCCTAGAAAAATGCATCACTTTAACTTCGCATCTAGCTTTAATCTTTCCTCACTAGATATGTTCATATAGGCTGGATATCCAAAAACTCGAAGATGAGAGTAATCTACTAGATTCCCTATCCTTATTTTCTCTGATACTTTACCTTGTAGTGTTGCTCTTAGTTATCTATTAAGGAGATAACATGCCATGTTGATGTGTACAATCTGCAAGTGTATGGTTGTCATCAAGAAATAAAAGATATCGAACCCATAGGGATTAGATATAAGAACATGAGACTAATCATAATGAATTAGTTAAACAATTGAGATTTGAGAATTCATGCTCTTAAAGTAGAGAGAAGTAAAGCAAGAAGAAAGAGAGAGCATATAAAGAGACTTGATTGAGGAAACTTGGATGAAAGAAGTGCTCTAGGAGATCGGTTTAGTTGTGATGCTAATTGATGTAATTAGAATTACCTATTACTCTTCCTCTATCCTTATGTGCATGTAGGAAGTCGAATTCAATACCTACACTACCTAGCGAATCCTACCAAGTATAAGTGGTCACCAAGGAAGTCTGGTTAAAGGGATACCCTTATCACTAGAGTCCCCCATTCATACATTCACAAGGATACATAAAATACTTAATAATATAGATCTAGAAATAACCCATTAAGTTTAATTCAATACTTCCTTATAGAGAATTATCCTTCCTTTCAAGGTGATACTCTAGATATCCGATTAAAGGGCTATCCCTATCACTAGGGTCCCCCGGTCATACGATGTGGAGCATCCCCTCTATGAGGTGAATAAATCAATACAATCATTCAATCAAACATGATATTTAAGCACAAACACACCATACACACATAAGATCAAATGAACACATGGTATAAACATGTCATATGGATAGGAAATTAGAAAATTCAATGAGTATGCATCAATCATACATCGCAATTACTCCCTTAATCTTAGAACAAAGAGATATATTCCATGACAAGAGGAGGTGAATTTAAAGACATTCAAATTGAAAGCTTAAAACTCAATCTAAAGAAAAGAGAGAGAAAAGCTTATCCTAATCATCGAGTTATCTTCAGATCCAATCCTATTCTTTCAGAGTCAAAAGAGATGGTGAATGTGACTTTAGATCTTCGATTAGGGTATGAAAAGGGCGTAGATTTGGACCAAGATGGATCTCCCAAGAAGGAAAACCTTTATCCCCTTTGAAAAGGAAAAGAACTCCCCTTTTATAGAGTAAGGCATGCCCCTGGCATGACCCATGTCATGACTGTACCTTTTGACACGACCAGGGCTTGAAATTACTCTACTAGAATGGCATAGTCGTGCCTTTTAGCATGACTATGGTATGAAGCTGTTCAGGAGGAATGACACAGCTGTGCCAATTGGCAGGACCAACCCTTGAATACACTATGGATACTTAGCACGGTTGTGTCTTTTAGCACGACCCAACCTTGCTTCACCTTTAGAAATCTAGCATGGCCATGTGAAACAACATGGCCCAAGCTAGATTGCACTCTAGTTGAGTGGAAAGGTCGTGGGCTTTAGCAAAGGTGTGGAGCCACGACCATGTGGAAACACACGACCAAATTCTACTCTTCTTCTTTGATCTCTTCGAAGCACATTAGCACTGTTTTCACTCTAAAATGCATCCTATCAATAAAAAAATAAACAAAGAGTAGATCTTTGACAAAGGAAATGATTATGCAGAAAATTTGATAAAAGGGTGAAATTGCATAGAACATACACAAAGAAAGTAAGTGAATGTGCCTTAAAATATACATAAAAATATATATAATCTACGCGCATCACACTCTCAGACTTGAACATTTACTTGTCTTCAAGAAAAATGTCGCAATCTAGATTCATGTGCTCGTATAATGCATCATAATCTCTAGTGCATTAATCCAACTCTACTCAGCTAGTTTTATTAGTGAGCATGATCATAAAGTAACCTAAGCATGACCTAAACATAAGTTATCGTGCATAGTATAATAAGTGACCTATGCTCTTCAAATTTTAATTCATAATTATAGTCAAGTCATCATCCAAATAAATTCCTTGTATTCTTGGTGATAAATGTTGGTGCAGGGTACACCAGAATCAAACCTAAGTTTTGATGTTGTTAAAGATTCAAGTTAAGTCTTGTTGTGATCTAATAAGTTGACCAAGTATGCAAGCTGTTTACTCAACTGAGAAAGTCCTAGTTGGAGGCTAGGAAGGAAAGGCTTAATAGATCGTGGAAGCCAGGTGGAAAGTCCAAGTGGGTTGAAAGGACTTGACATTGGCAGGGAAGCTCGATAGGTTTAGAGGATCGA
>JBBMJZ010413112.1:8703686-8717971 GCA_037833815.1 Zingiber zerumbet
CCCATGTACATAAAGAAGCCAACCTCCATCAATTCGGCTACGTGCAATTTTGGGAGGTTAAAATAACTTCCCATTATTCCATGCATAATGACCAATAAGTCCTTTAATTAAATTAATATTTCATATGAGTCATACATTAAAATAATAAATTATTATTATTATAATTATTATTATTTTTCTAACAGGCTCTGCCTCTGCCGTTATGTTATCTTCTTATCCTCAGTCTTACTCGATTGATTGAGCTGCTCTCGCGCCATGGCGGTCGCCGTTGCAGTCGCCGCCTCTCTCCTTCCATTCTTCTACCACCTCCTCGTCCTTTCGGCCTCCCGATGGCTCTACGCCGGCGCTGCCTACATCACGTACAACACTTCAGGTAGCCTCGTCCCAGGCAAGATTAACGTCCACCTGGTTCCCCACAGCCACGACGATGTCGGCTGGCTCAAGACCATCGACCAGTACTACGTCGGTTCCAATAACTCCATCCAGGTCTCCTCCCACCGACATTTTCCTCTGGCTGGCTGGATTTGGGGCTTTTGTGTTTGATCCTTGATCTGATCTTTTTCCCCCATTTGTCTGTTTGGATTTCCGGTGCGAGGGAAAACAGGGTGCTTGCATCCAGAATGTGTTGGATTCGGTTGTGGAGGCTCTCCTCGATGACAAGAATCGAAAGTTCATATACGTGGAGATGGTTTTCCATTGCTTTTCCTTTATAACCTTTTCTTTTCTGCGACTGATTTTTCTTAGAATTGTTGGTTTTGGGATCTTCCGTTTTTCCTAAAGCATTTTTGCTTTCGTTATCTGGGTTTCTCCCCTTAGGCTTTCTTCCACCGGTGGTGGCGACAGCAGAGCGATACCACGAAGAAGTCAGTAAAGGGGCTCGTTAGCTCGGGACAATTGGAGTTCATGTAAACTACTTCCCTCCCCCCATTTTTCAACTGCAAGATAATCTCTTCTCCAAGTTCTTGGAAACAACTACAAGCGTTGTCCAATTGGTTACTACTTTTTATTTTCCGTACCTTCTTTTGTAACTGTTGTATAAGTATTAAAATTCATGGGTTGGCATGACTTTCTACTTTTTCCCTCCTATTTGATGCTTCCTTTTCTTATATATTATCCATTATCCATTTCCTTTTTCCATAGAAACGGAGGTTGGTGTATGCATGATGAGGCAGCTGTCCACTACATTGACATGATTGATCAAACTACTCTCGGGCATCAGTTTCTGAAGCAGGAGTTTGGTCAAGTTCCAAGGATTGCTTGGCAGATTGATCCATTTGGCCATTCTGCTGTACAAGCTTATTTGCTTGGAGCAGAGGTACAAGCTTTGAGCTACTGTTAGACTTACTCATAGGATTTAATTGAGCGACAGAATTAGCCACAAAAGAGAGGGGCCACATAACAAAAAGCAGATCTTGGAAAAAAAATATTGGGAGAAATGGAAGAAGAGAAATTCATGTCTTGACTTTTATACCATCTTATAATTTTATTGAGCTAAAGATTATGTTAGAGAATGTGCAATTTATATATGTGTAGATTATATACCTACCTATTAGAGATTGGTTAATTTATGCCTCTGAGGTATAATTCCACCTACCAAGATAAGTAGGATTCAATAATTGAAAACCATGTTTGTTTTGCTTGTACTTTTGTTTTGTTTTGTTCGTTTGACATATTGTTATTCGGTTGTACTCTTTTTATAAAAGAAATGAAATGCATGCTTCAACTAGGGTTTTAGATGTCATGAAGAGTATTGACTCTTATCCAATACTCCTACCCTTATGGTTCTTTCGCTACTAAACCTTTATGGGGTATTAGGTTAAGAGTCAATACTAGGTGAAATTGAGTCAAATTATATAACTCATACTAAAATGTAGCGCGAAGGGGAGCTGTATAGACAAGTATTGTCTATTATAGGATGGGGCTATTAAGGGTATGCCTGAATAAAAGACAAGTATTGTCTTGAATCACGAAGGGTTGTGAACCCATGGCTAGCTGTATCCCTGAATCATTGAGGGTCACACAAGTATTGGTTTTCCTATTTCCTGTTGAGAAAGTCAAATTCAAGTAGTTGAATTTGGCGAATAAAGTTTGATGTGATCAAACAATGTATTGACAAAGAAAGTTTGATATGATCAAATGTTAGAGTGATTTCCAATCAATGGAAATAAGGAGAGTGGAAGAGTTCCACACAAAATTTATAAATTAGATTTATAGTATTGTAATAGTAAGCAAATGTGTTTGCTGTGTCAACGATATTGGATCATTGATATGATTATAATGGGCTCGTATTATTGAGTTCTAGAAAAATTTTAAAAGCCCAATAAATCAAGATGGAAGAGATAATATACCTTGAAAGTTCAAGCCTAAGAGGAAATGCAATTACAATTCAATTACATTATGAAAATAAAATTAAAAAAAATGTGAGTTAATGGTTCAACGTGACCAGAAAAGAAAAACAAGGAAATTAATTTATTTTTTTCCCTTTTCCACCAATTCCACGTTATCCATTTTTTCACTCTCTCCACTCGTCCACATAAGCCACTCTCTTCGCTCCTTTTGAACAGAAATGGCAGCACTCGAAAAAGGAATGGATAGAGTTTTTGGTAGAAAAAAAACATACTCCATTGGTAGCTTCTCTTGATGTGTTCGGAATCAAAAACTTTTAATTTTCCTTGGGGAGTTGAGCAGCCACTTCACCTTTGAAGATCTTGAAGAAAGATACGGCAACCACATTTTCCCATGAGTTTTGTTGAATCTGGACAGCAAGTATTTCCGTCCTCTATTTGGAGAAATTTGACAACCCCTCTCAAAGTAGAAGATAGAGATCTTCTCCCTTTCTTTCATCAAAAAGTCTCATCTCTTTGTTGTTGCTTCTCCTCTTCGAGAAGCATTATTGCTGCCCACCTTCTTGTAGACCCCTTGTTGAGGGCTATTAGACATCCACTTGTGAAGGGATAATTAGGCAACCCCTTCCTCATCTTCGAGGAAGTCATTTCAATAGTCTCAACGAAAAATGACACTTGATCTCTGGTGCGATTAGGTGTTGGAAAGAGGACTCTGATCGTGGATTGGATTATTAGACGAAGGAATTACGAGCTCATGCCAATCAACAAAGAGTTATTTCGCTACAAGCGGAATAGTTGGAGATATTCCCAAACACAGATTGTTTGGAAGGTATGTTTATGCTCCAACACAGATAGTTAGAGCGTAAACATATCTTCCTAATAACCTGTGTTTGGGAATATATATATATATATCAATGCGCGTATTAATAGTTTTATTTAGGTTATCCTTAAATGATCTAATATAATTATTTTAGATAATTTAGCATGTCTAAATAAAATAATTATATTAGCATTATATGAATCAATTACGTAATAGTTTATCTTTGTTATACTTTTAAGATCTTACTTAAACGGTTATATTGCAATACATGCTTAGATAAAGATCATGCTTATGTTTGTTTTAAAAATCATATGAATACTCCTTTGATTTAATTGTTAAATCACAATTCAAATTTCAAATATTCACTGTGCATAGGAGTGTAGAAACACAATAGCTGAATTTTGAATTCGGTTCCAACATGGAAGGTCCTGGTAATAGTAGCAGAGTACTCCGTCGAGTATGCCATTAGAATATCACGGCGAATAGTAGGCCGTAAACCATCCAAGAAGTGTCTCAGCTTTTCCTATACATCATTGGCAATTAAAGGCACAAAGTGACATCCCTATTAAACTTCTGAACATACTCTGCAACAGATAAGTTTCCTTATTGGAGGCTCATGAACTCCCTCTTCACTCACGACCGCACATTTGCTGTGAAGTACTTCTCGTAGAATATTTTCTTGAACCACTCCCAAATCAGGGTTTTCAGGTTGATTGACTTCTCTGCTCCTTCCCACCACAAAGAGGTATCCTCCTTGAGCAAATAGGTAGTGCAATGCACCCTATCTACATAAGTCATATCTATAAATTTGAATATTACTTCCAAAGATCTAATCCATCCCTCTGCTATGAACAAATCCATAGTACCAGAGAAATCCTTATGGTCCATCCTCTTGAATTGTTCATAAACTGCTTCTAGTCGAACTCTGCGAGCAGTTTCAGCGTACTACTCTAATAGTTTTGACATACCTTCTAGCATGCAAGTACTAGCGTCTGTATATGGAGGCGGAGCTGGTGGTGTCTCCTGTCTCCCCTCTAGCGAAGGTTGGGGACGTGGTGCCTTCTCATACTCCCCTTTATAGGATCGTTGCGCACTAGAGAGGGGATTGAATAGTGCTCATGGCTTTCACATTCATTTTAAACCAATCAAAAAGAGATAAAGGTAGTAGAATAAAGACAGAAAGAAAATAAGACAATGCTAACACTTTAATTTACTTGGTTTGGAGCCTATGATGACTCCTACTCCAATGCCCGCATGTGAGAGTGCTTTCGTTGGCCAAATACTATCATTTCAAATAAGTTATAAATGCGAATAAGTAATTAAGTACAAGTAACTTGACAATTAAACAATACCGATGACTTTAGAAACAAATCTTGAATATAGTCATCGTCGGAGCAGCTTTTAAGCTTCAAAGAGGCGTTTTCTGAGTAGCACGTAGAAGCAGAAGTTGTTCGGAATGTTGTATCTTAGCCTCTGGTCGAAGTCTCTTTATATATCCCATTCCGAGCAGCTGGACCACCCCTAGACGCTCAGACTATGACGTAAGCACATCCAATCAATGCGCTCCATCTTGGTAACTAGATAAACTTTTGCATTCCGGGTACCCGGATCACGAAGGTGTCTGCCCAAGCGCCTCACCCGGGAGAAAGCTTCCCGAGCGCCTAAAGTAGCTCTGGGCACCCGAACTCCCTCTGGGCACTCGAACCACTAATTTCTAGCACTTCAATTTTCTATAAAATAAGGTTAGTCCAGACAATAATATATAACGAAATATAAATTTTGACAATCTTCAGACTGCCCGGTCCTAACTTTGAGTTTCGCTGAACTCTAAGTCTAATCGACGCCTATTGTTCCCCCTTCGGGGAATGCACCTTCACCTACTCCTCTAAGGAAAAATTACCTTTTGCCAGATTGATCCTCCAGATCGTCTAAACTTTTTCTCATATAAGACTTAGCTAAATACTTAATTTTAGTTACAATTTCTTTAAAAAATAATTAGCTAAATACTTAGCTTTAAAAAGAGTTTTAAAAACACTTAGCTAAATAAGTAGCTTTTGAAGATGATTTCTTTGAAAAATACTTAGCTAAATACTTAGCCTGAAAGGATTTTTCTTATAAAATAAACTTAGTTAAAAACATAGCTAAAAGAATTCTTTTAAAATTTTTAGGAAGTAATTGATTTTGAAAAAACTTAACTTACAAATCTTTTGAAATATCAACCCAAAAGAAAAAATTAACTCTCTATTTCTCTCTCTTAAAAAGTTTAAGTAATTTGTAGAAGATAATGAGCTTAAATATTTCAATTAATGCCTTGATTATACCTTGATTAATTGTTATGACACTAGAGTCCAAGCATGAAAAACGTAAGTTTAAAAGTATGAAAGTAATTATCCATTTTCCTAATTTTCCATTTCACATATTCTATGTTATCAAACATATTTAGCTTATGAGTTTGTGAGATGGAGTTCAATTAATTTTGAAGTTAAATTTTGAAAAATATTTAATTTTAAAAATATTTAAATTTAAAATTTGAAAAAATATTTAAGTTTAAATTTTAAAATATCTAAGTTTAAATTTCAAAAATATAAGTTTGAATTTTAACATATTTAAGTTTGAATTTTAAAAATATTTAAGTTTGAATTTAAAAAATTATTTAAGTTTGAGTTTTAAAATATCTAAGTTTGAATTTTAAAAATATTTAATATTTTGAAATTAAAATTTAAAAATTAATTAAGATTCAGTTTAAGTTCGGTTAAGTTTTATTAAGTTTTTTTAAAAATTTAAATTATATTTTCATTAATTAAGTTAGGTTAAAGTTTTAATTAATTACTTTTAAACCTAAATCCATCTCACCGTTCTTCTAGATTGTCAATCAGGGAACCTTATATGTTTTATGAGATGATTAATTTTATTTTCAATTTATATTCAAATCTAAGGATTGATTTATACATGAGTTAGACTAAAGTTTAATAGTTAGTTAATTCAACATTTATTTTAATAATTGGCTTTCAGACTGTTAAACATTCATTTTAACAGCTAGATTGATTTATCTTCAATCTAGATCTTTTTTGATATTAAAACAACAACCACTTCTAAATAAAGCCTTTTAAAGAAATTGAATGTTTAATTTTCTTTCTAAAATCCTTGGTCTAACTAAATAAATGTCGATTAAGCCTAAGTCCTTATCTATCCTAATCTAATCATGTATAAGGAAAAATAGTAAATCAAGCATCAGTCGGGTTTATTTATAATCTTTCTATTGGCTCCCCCTTGATCATATTCTCTATAAGGTTTATCAAGGTAGTGAATTTGATCCTTAGGGATCTAATATTGATCAAGTCCAAATTGATTAGTCAGGTTAGACTTGAAGATCCATGCTTAGACTAGGATCTTAGTTGATCGATTCACAAAAGACAAGTAAGATTTGAATTAATTTCTAGCCTTGTACCCAAGTCCGGTTTGGTTGTATATGACCCTTTGTTTTCCAAGAATCAAATAAAGGTTCTTGGAACCCAAAGTGAATCGTTCTAACGTATCCTTAAGTCCTTTGACTTAAGTTTTTAAATTAGAATTTTCTTCCTCAAGTTGTTGGACTTGAGTTGAATTTCCACTTTGAACTGGCTCAGTCAAAGGACTTGAGTTAGCCTTCTCCTTAAGGGATTCAATCTCCTTTTGAAGTGTCTTGACTCGGATATTGGACTTAGCTAATTTTCTTGATAAGTAAGAAATTAAATTATGAGATTTAATTAAGAAAATACTTACAGTGGATTTAAACCCTTTGAACCGGACATGGATCTGTGGCTTTGCTCGGACTCAGCTTCTGATTCTATCTCGAACTCGTATAAGTAGATCAAGGAAGTTTGCTTGAGTTTGTTCTTCTTCGTTTGACTCTTCCGATGACTTAGATCATGTTGCCTTCAACACCTTCCTTGTTCCTCGCTTCTAGTTTGGATATTCTGGCTTGTAGTATCCCTTTTGGTTGCAACCATAGCAGGTAACTTCAAACTTAGCCTTTGTGTTTGATTGAGTCACCTTCTTGATCTCTCGTTTGGTGAAGCCCTTCTTCTTCTTGTACAATTTTTGTACCAATTTCACTAACTCGGTGGTGATTTCATTGTTATCTTCTAAGTCTAATTCTTCTTTGGGCTTGGGTTCGGTTCGGCTCTTGATTTTTGGTTCCTATGTTCTACTTGTTCCTACAATCAAAGCAATACCTTTCTAGACCGAGTATGCATTAGACTATTTGTAAAGTTCAATTTCTAAAAATAGTTTATCTAGTCTAATTAAAGAAAGATCCTTAGATACCTTGTAGGCATCTACTATTGATGCCCATAGTGTATTCCTTGGAAAGACATTAAGTGCGTACTTGATAATGTCGCGGTTCATTTTCTACCCGATCGCATGGAGGTTGTTGAGTAGATCTTAGATTCGGGCATGTAGTTAACTTTCTGATTCATCATCCTATATTTTGACGTTATACAATTTATTAATAATTAAATCTCATTTGCTTACCTTAGTGTCGGAAGTGCCCTCGTACAACTCAATTAGCTCTTCCCATAATTCTTTAGCACCGTTGAAGGGGACGACCTGGTTTAACTCTTCTTTGGTTAGTCCACATTGGAGGGTCTGAGTTGGTTTAACGTCGACCTCGATCTTCTTCATTAGACTTGGGTCCCAGTTTCCGTACGATACTAGTTTTCCAATGTTGTTGAGTGGAAATACGAAGCAGGTTTGGATGATGATCCACATTTTGATTTACGTTTTGAGGTGATACTCCATTCGATTCCTCCAGTAGCTGAAATCCTTGTCGGAGAATAGTGGTAGGCGTGCGGTGCTATAGTCTTCTTGGTATGCCATTTTGAGGGAATCTTGCACACAAAAATGAAGGAGCAAAGAGTGCTAAGACTTAGTCTTGGATTAATAGTGTTGTATGAAAAGAGATTGTACAACTCGAGTCGAGTGGTATTTACACCAACTTCGAGACACAAAAACTCAATCGATTGCGAAAAAAAATCTAATCAGAAGGGGTGATGATACCAATTTCAAAGAAAAAATAAAATAATAATAAAAAAATTAAAAAAATTATAATGTCAAAATTTGTCAAACGTGTTATTTTATAAATTCTTACTAATGGTGAAAAAATGAAAGTGAATTTTCAAAAAAAAATTGGAGGGAAAAACGAAAGGTGTAAGAATATTTTTTAAACAAAAAGGATATATAATTTTTTTTTCAAAAAGGAACCACCTACTTGATTGGTGGTTTCACCAATTCAAAGCAACCTCGCTCTAATAGTAATTGTAGAATCATTGCGTGCTGAAGGGAGGGGGGGGTGAATAACGCTCGTGGTTTTCACATTTGTTTTAAACCAATAAAAAAGAGATAAAGGCAGCGGAATAAAGACATAAAGAAAATAAGACAATGCTAACATTTTGATTTGCTTGGTTCGGAGCATGTGATGACTTCTATTCCAAGGTCCTTACATGAGAGTGCTTTTGATGGGCAAAAATTATCAATTTGAATAAGTTACAAATGCAAATAAGTAATTAAGTACAAGTAACTTGACAATTAAATAATACCGACAACTTTAGAAATAGATCTTGAATGTAGTCGTCGTCGGAGCAGCTTTCAGGCGTCGAAGAGGCATTTTCTGAGCAGCACGCAGAAGTGGAAGTTGTTCAGAATGTTGTATTTTAGCCTCTGGTCGAAGACTTTTTATATAGCCCATTACGGGAGCTTGGACCACCCCTGGGCACCCGGACCATGACGTAGGTCCGTCCAATCAGCATGCTCTAGCTTGGCGACTAGATAAACTTCGGTGTTCTGGGTGCCTAGACCAGCTTCAAGTGAAGGCGCTTGCCCAAGCGCCTCACCCTAACGAAAGCTTCTCGAGCACCCGAAGTAGCTCTGGGCGCCAGGACCACCAATTTCTAGCACTTCAATTTCCTGTAAAACAAGGTTAGTCCAGGCAATAATATATAACGGAATATAAGTTTTGACAGTTTTCGGACTATCCAGTCCTAACTTTGAGTTTCGCTGAAACTTTAGGTCGAACTGACTCCTACTGTTCCCTCTTTGGGGAACGCGTCCTTACCTAATCCTCTAAGGAGAAATTATCTTTTGCCAGACCGGTCCTCCAAACAATTGATAGTTGGTTTATTGGACATATTATTTTAGTAGTTTTTGGATGATTTTTAGGGAGCTATTGTATTGATGAATCAATTTGTGATGTGGTTTTACAAAGCAAGGATTGATTTGAGTTAACCACATTCTTTTATTTTAATTCATGAATTTTTGTCTCATAAATGTAATTTGGTTATGTAGGTAACTCATGGGGTTATTGAGCAAGGAATTAAAGATCATTTGAGGAGAAGTTGGGTTCGTGCAACCAAGTAGGGGAGCGACTCAGCTTAACCATTTGAATCCATTCCATATGACTCAACCAATTGGACCAAATTGAGTTACTGTTGAATCAATTGAAGTCAAGCTGAGCCATATGAACCAGCCAAACAAGCCAACCCTACTGAACCAGTTAAGTGAACCGGTTCAATAGGGATTTAAAAGCTTGATTCCAGCATGGTGAACAACAGCTTGTGCTACTATTCACCGTGCCATCATCGTTTCCAGGTGCGGTCGCATGCTCCTTTCCATGTCTTGGATCTGAGATCCAATTTCCTTCATCGACGGTGAGGTCTGAGCAACCAGCAATTAGCGTCTGAGGATCAGAATGCGATAGGAGGCTTTTCCCTGTTTGCGATCTTGACTTTCGCATTCTCTAGCCTGGCACAGATCATAGGGTGTTTCCCTGATCTGAGCTTCGACCATCCATTAGAGGTGTCAGTGGTGTTTTCTTAACACTTCCAATTCCATTTCATCTCTGAATTCATCCGCGACTTCTGAATCGATCCTCCCAATCGATTAGAACTAGCAACTCCGGATTTCAAAACCCTTTTCTTTGTGCGTTGAGAGTCTCAATTGATCACGAGCTTGAAGGGTGGTTCCCAGGAGCTGTGAGCGTCATCTGTTACTAGTTGGGAGTTCGGACCTTCTTCGTTGATTGCTTGAAGGGCGTTCTCAAGAGCATCTCTGTGTGATGGTAGGGAGAAGGGATTAGATAAGTGATATGAGTTTATGGAATGTTTCTTCACTTAGATTGTGGACTTATTTGTTAGATCGAATGCTTAGTTTTGTTTTTTACTACAATCGCTTTCTTGATTAGAATTTTATGCATATATTACTATAAATTGCACACTCTTCTAACATAGTTTCAGTTTTACTGCTTGATTTCTGCACTTGGGTAGACAAATTCGAGTTCCACTTCTGTTCTGTAAGTAGCTACAATTTGAGTGTTGAAATTTGAATTCAATTTGTACTCTATATAGCTAGGTTTTCTTTAGTTTAAATTTAGTGAACTCCACAATTTGCATTTCTTTTCCTGTTTTCAGCTTTGAATTTTAATTCTGCAAGGTAATTGTTAGAATTCTTGTAGCATCTGATTGATATTTTGAATTCAATTTGTAGATATGGTTTGATCAATAATTCAAGTTTATTCACAACCACTTCCATTAGGAAACCCAAAAATAGTTTTGAATCTAGAATTTACACACACTGATTAGTTATCCTTGGAAAAATATAACTTGAGACCTATATTACATATTTTTTCTTGAATTAATATGGGTTTTCAACAATAATAATTTGAAGGGTCACGTGACATGAATATGACTATCATCACTGACCAATCTCGTCATATGTGCTAAGCGGAGTGGATGTACCCTATATATGTCATATCTACCCCTATGGTCGAGAATATGTATGTCAAAATGTGATAATAGGGCATATGAACCTAATGCCTGGTGATAAGATTAGATGCGTGAATGACATTATGATATATGTGTAATGCTATGTCAATGTCAAGACACTAACAGAGTGCATATAGGAAGGAGTGAGAGGGTCGCATCATCGCAACATTGCGAGATGTGATTAGCAAAATGCATGTGGTCAGGACTCGATACAGGACATAGTCCTGGACCCTAAGGGAGAGTGACCTAAAATCAGTCACAGTAGGTAGTCTCTCCTCCCCCAAAAAAATACATGTAGATAGTATCTAATGTAATATGGAAGTAGGGTTCGCTCAATGGCAAATCCCTACTAGGGTAGCATAAAAATAGACATGCTGACCTCTTGAGTCCTAAGTTATCATATAATAGAGTGGGGGAGAAGTGAAAGTCCTTGCCACCAACTCTAGTAGAATAAGTCTGGTCATCAATCTTAATAAGATTATTGTAAAACTGTGCATATAAGTCTAGATTTACTATATGGCTACAATAAACTAGCCTATCTAACTAGTAGTAATCAGTAATCTCTATGATAGGTGCACAATATCTTGTGAAGAAAGACATACTCAAAAACCTAGATTTTAGTGCAACATATGTATACTGTAAAAAATCTAACCTAAGTCGTTTAGTGGGGAATCTTACACTAGCAGATGGACTATTGCTAGATCTAGGATTAACATGTTGTTGTTTTCTAAAATAATTTATATATATGTGAAACATTCATATAATAGAAAATAAATAATCAAAAGGAGTTATGTAGTTAAGTTAGGATGTACCAAGGAGATATTATATTGTTGAGGTTTTGGAGGGGAAAAGATAAGAAGTAGTGGAGATTGGTAGTGGAAGGTGCCTTCTTGTTGCCAAAATTGTGAACAGAGTGTCGCTCTATTCACTCGAAAAAAATGGAATTGAAGGCGCCTTCAGCCTCATCAAAAGTGCCTTCAAGGTGTTATGGAAGGCGCCTTCAACCGATTGAAGGCGCCTTCAGTTAGTTGGGGCGGGAAATATCCCACCCTTGTCTCTGATTAACTCGGAGGTGCCTTCAGTGGCGCAATTTTTTTAAAATTTATTAGCTTTAATATTAATTTTAGTTTAATTATCAATTTAAGTTTTAAATTTAATTTAAGTTTTAATTTAAGTTTTAATTTTAATTTTAGTTTTAAATTTAATTATAAGTTTTAAATTTAATTTAATTTTAAATCCTTAATCATCTCACTTGATTTACATTTTCAAATAGAAAATCCTATAATATTGTGAGATGAATTAGGTTAAATTTTAGGGTTGAGTTTGTTAGATTCAAGTTTAGCTTTGGGTTCAACAAATAGATATTTTTTGGATCAACTTCTAAGTTGTGGTAAGTCACCTGGATATCATTAGAGTAACCACGCCTTCAAAATTTTCTAAATAGTCCTATCTACTGAACTTAATATAAAACTTTGGTCTAACCGGTTAGGATTTGTCAGGGGTAGCTTCAGTTAGTTTTACTAAGCCAAATACACCAGGTCAAAGTCATATCTTCCTATACATGCATAGGCAGAGTTTCTCTAATCTACTACCATCCAAAACTTCACCAGTACCATTTATCAAGTTAAATTTTTGTCCTTTTTTAAACTAGTCATAATTATCCATCCGGGTAAGTTTATTGATTTTGGAGGTGCCAACTAATTTGGAGTCTCTCCCTGAATTATTGGACTAGGTTTTAGGTTAGTGTCGATTTACTTTATAGTTATAATAAACTTGCTTATAGTTTGAGTTTAAATTAATTTTGTTTTTAGTTAATTTAGGTTTAGTTATAACTTTGGTTGACTTTAGCTTAAAGGGGTTAGTTTTTGATATTAATGTTGACTTATTTGGTTTATTTGTTTTTAGATGGTGTATTTTATTTTTAGGTACATAGTATTGATTGATTCCTACTTGCATAGTTAGACATGCTTTCAGAACCCAGGCTTTGGTTTGATTTTTATTTTGTTTGACTAAAGATATAAACGTTTTGTTAGTTGAGCTGGACTTATATCTGAGTTTGGATTTATTGGACACAGCTCTTTGTAATCTAAGTATTATATCCAGATACTTAGATCTTGTTATGAATTTTTCTAATAGTTATTTTAATTCAAGTACTTTGCTTTTCAATATGAAATTATCCTCCTCAAGTTGTGTAACTTGAGTTAGAATTTCAGGTTGAATTAGCTTAATTATTGAGTTTGAATTTAGTTCTTCATTAAATATTTTATTTTTTTTGGTTAGTTCATTTATTTGTTCTTCAGATACAGTTAATTTCTTATATAAGCATGCAATAATTTTAAAGAACTTTTTGCTTAAGATAAACTGTACCTTATCAGAACCTTCAGAAACGAGTACGGATTCATGACTCGATTCGGGTTTGGACCCGTCTTTTGATTCACTCTCCGATTCTGGTCCATACGTCGTTAGTGCGAGGTAGTTGATGTGCCTTGGTTCATCGCCGTCTGTTTCCTCCGTGGACGATTCATCCCACATTGCTTTGAGGACTTTTTTTCTTGAGATTCGGGCAGTCATTCTTGTAATGTCCCTTCTTAGTGCATCTAAAGCACGTTATACTGGTCTTGTTATTGCTGGAATTTGAAGTGGAGTTGATCTTCTACAGGTCCTTTTTGGTGAAGTGCTTCTTTTTCCTAGTGAATATCTTTCTTACTAGGTTCACCAGGTACTCTTCATCGTCCAAGTCTTGGTCAGACTCAACTTCAGGTTCTGGTTTAGTTCTGAATTTTTTTTTTGATGTTCCTGCAATAAGAGTAATACCTTTCTCGGGTTTGGCGTTAATCTGTTCGTGTAGCTCTAATTCATAGAAAAATTCATCTAATTTAAGTTTGGATAGATTCCTCGAGATTTTGTAGGCATCCACGATGGATGCCCACGATACATTTCGTGGGAAGACATTCAGGGCATACCTTATCAGGTCTCAATTCTCCATCTAATGGCCAATTGTGTGGAGCCCATTGAGAATGTATTTATCCTTGTATGCAGCTAACTAGCGGATTATCCTTCCTGCATTTTAATATTAAATAATTTATTTAAAAGTAAGTCTCTTTTTGTTACCTTTACATTAGTCCTCTCGTGTAGTTCTATGAGCTTGTCCCATAATTCCTTTACGCTTTCATGTGGGTCAATGCGGTTCAGTTCCTCCTTCGTCAACCCACACTAGATTGCGTTGAGGGCCTTGAAGTCAATCTAGGTCTTTTTTCTTCATCTTCAGATTCTAATTTTCTGGGTCCATTGGAATTCCGGTGATGTGGTCGATTGGCGCCTTGT
>JBBMJZ010413112.1:8783131-8797685 GCA_037833815.1 Zingiber zerumbet
GGTACTGGAAGAGTCTTTAGTGAATTACCCATTGATAGGTCCGCGGGACCTAGGTCTTAGAGTAGGAGTCACCGAAGGCTCCGAACCAAGTAAACTGTTTGTGTTTTCTGGTGTTGGTTTTTTATTTTAATTTTTTGTTGTGTACTCTACTCTATTTTTAAAACCGAAAGAAAATTTTTGAAAACCACGTGATTCACCCCTCTCTCACGTGTGATTGATCGAATAGTATGTATAATGGAGCTTGATCATAGGAAATCCTAGTCATGGCTAGGCAAGGGTGAGAAGTCAACCGAGTGACTAGTCCTAATTGTGGTTAGGCAAGGGAAGTCCTAGTTGCAGGCTAGGCAAGGGAAATCTTGGTAGATCATGGAAGCCAGGTGGATTCGATGGGTCTGGAGGACCTGATCCCTAGGTAGCCGAATACTGAGTCTTGGTGAGTGAAGTTAGGTGGAGAAAACTCTAGGGGTGGTAACCTTAGGTTCTGGCTAGTGGAGCCATATCGAGAAAATCCTAGGGGGAGATAACCTTAGGTAATGAGAAGTCTTGAAAAAGTGAACTCCAAGCAAGGTTGATCGGATAGTTTTCGGTCGACCACATGCGGTCAACCAGACCAGCGGATCTCGGTAAATCTAAGTTTAGGTTTACCATCGTATTCTATATTACTATTATTGTTGTTGGCTAATGTAGTGTTGTAGGAAAAGTCTTCAGGCAATCAGACACTGAGCAAGCAAAGTCCAAACAGGTCTAGAGAATCAATGTTTGGTAGGTAGATTGCGGTAGGCAACTGGAGGAGCGATAATGAGGTCGTGTTCCGGAAGGGAACAAACCCTAGGTCGCTGATCCAACCGAAGAAACCAGGAAGATTTTCAAGTTGAGATCAAAAAAGTTCTACTGTCTAATATTACTCATGCATTATATATATTACAGTGCTAACCTTTGTGTTGCAGGAATATTCTATTTAACTCTGTGTTGTAGGTTCAACCTGACCGGTCGACTGAATGTAGGGATCGATCGACCGAACTAGCTTGACTCAGACCAGAGATCAGTTCAAACCAAAGCAGAGTCCGATAGAAGCTTGATCGGTAGACAAAATAAAAGGATTGGTCGACCGAACCTTGATGATGTGGCATAGTACAAATCGATCAGAAGTAAAGATGGAAGCTAGCCAGATCGGTCAACCAAAGAAGAGGATCGGTCGACTGAATGATCATCGCATTAAAGGCGAATTAATGAAGAATCTCAACTAACGGGAAAAGCTCACTGTTCGGTCGACTGAACAATGTGATCGGTTAACCGAATCATTAAGTGTTATCAATGCTCGAAGATTGGATTTGATTGGAGCTCATCAAAGAAGGAAGGGAGCAAGTTCGGTAGACCGAACCCAAGGATCGGTCGACCAAATGTTGACCATTCTTATAAAAAGAGCTCGAGGTCCGAGGCTCAGCAATGAATCCATTTACTAGTTCATCTCTATGCAAAGCTGCTCGTACTGCTACTCTGAGCTTCATCTTCAAGCAAGCTACTACTTCAATCAAGTGTCGACCGAGCTTCAGCTTTCATCTACTATTGGTATAATTTTATATTGCTTGTAATGTACTTAATTTCAAGTAAGATAGTAGGCTATTACTTTCTTACTCATTTTATTGTACGAATTGCTTCCTTCCGAAGGTTTTGGAAAGAAGAGTTTTAGTGGATTGCCCAATGGTGCGGTCAAGGATCACAGGCTTTAGAGTAGGAGTCAATGTAGGCTCCAAACCAAGTAACTGAAACTATTCTTTACTTTCCGCTACACTATTTTGATTTAAACGTTGAAAAAGAAAAGAGTTTTTAAATGCACGATATTCACCTCCCCCCTCTATCGCATTTTCTCGATCCTTCACAGAGGTCCAGAGCGCCAACCCGAAAGTAGCTTGGAGAATATATGTCGATGGTTCGTCCACCCGATGAGGTAGTGGGATCGGTATCCTTCTAATTTCTCCATAGAAGATTGGATGCAGCTCTCCTTACAGCTTAATTATTGGGCCACCAATAACGAAGCCGAATATGAAGCCTTAATAGCTGGCCTATAGGCCACGCAGCACGTTAGAGTCACAAAAGTCTTCATTCACTCAGACTCTCAGTTGGTCATTCAGCAACTATTGGGAACGTTCAAGATAAGCAACTCCCGACTCAAGTTGTACGCAGAAGCCTTTGAGAAGCTAAGAGCAAACTTCCAAGAGGTCATTATATAGAAAACCCCCCGATCGAAAAATCAAATGACGGATGAGTTGGCAAAGTTAGCAAGTTCACTATCGCCGATCGTGATAGAGCAGCCGGTTGAGCAAGTCTCATTAGTGGCACATATCGATAGAATGGAAGGGATAATCTTCCCGAGCGACTGGAGGATGACATTGATGGAATTCCTCCGACCGGGCTCCGCTCCTTCTAATCAAGAAGAGGCCCACTTATTAAAAAAGAGGGACAAATGATTTACCTTAGTCGGGGATCAACTATATAAGAGAGTCTTCTCAAGGCCCTTGCTCAAATGCATTGGATCGGAGGACGTAGAGTACATCATTCAGGAAGTACACTAAGGCTCATGTGGAAGCCATCCGGGCGGTTGTTCATTAGCTAGAAAGATTCTCTTGGCAGGATATTTTTAGCCCACCCTCCAAGAGGATTCCGCTCAGACAGTAGCCACCTGTTTGTCTTGCCAAAAGTATCACAACATCCCGCACTGGCCGACCGAGGAGATGAAGGCGTCCACAGTGTCTTTCTCATTCGACTAATTGGGCATGGACATCATTGAGTTGTTCCCCATGGCCACTGCTCAGTGAAGGTTCTTTCTCATCGCGGTGGATTACTTCTCAAAGTGGGTGAAGGCTGAACCGCTAGCCAAAATAAGTGAACAGATGGTAATCAAATTCATCTGGTAAAACATCCTGTGTCAATTCGGCATCCCCCGCTGGCTCGTCTCAGACAACGGGAGGTAATTCGCTAGTTGGAGGCTCAGGGAATGGTGTGAAGGCTATGACATTTAGTATATCTTCACCTCTGTGGCCTACTCCCAAAGCAACGACCAGGAGGAAGTCACCAACAAGGAGATCCTTAGAGGCTTACAAGCCCGGCTCGACCACGCGAGAGACGGCTAGGTTGACGAGCTTCCCAATGTTCTATGGGCCCTCTGTAATACTCTGAAGGAGGTGACCGACATGACACCATTCCATCTGATGTGCGATGGTGAAGTGGTGGTCCTTGTGGAGGTCGGAGTAGAATCTGGCCGGGTTCATCTCTACAATGAGGGGAATGCCAAGCGGAGGCGCATGGAGCTTGATTTGGTGGACGAGGCACGGGACAAGGCTACCATTTAACTGATAGCATACCGATAGTGTATGAAGTAGAGCTACAGCAAGAGAGTGGTCCTAAAATCCTTCTAAGTCAGGGATCTGGTCTAGAAGAGAATCAAGCCGGTCGGCGACGTCAATAAGCTCGAGTCATCATGGGTGGGACCTTACAAGGTCGTATCCCAGACTCTTGAGCTGACTGGCCAAGTTAAAAGTCGAGCGGCGACTATAAAGTATTGTCTACGGATTACAACCATCAAGCGGCGACGTTAAACCTTGGTCTCCGTCAACCGTTGAGTGACGATGTTGAACCCCGGTCTCCGTCAATCGTTGAGCGGCGATGTTAAACCCCGGTCTTCGTCAACCATCGAGCGGTGACGTTAAACCCCAATCTCAGTCAATCATCGAGCGGTGACGTTAAACCCATGTCTACGCTATTCAGCAATCAAACTGCGACCTTAAACCCATGTCTACGTCATTCATCGGTCGAGCAGCGACCTTAAACCCATGACTATGCCATTCAACAGTCGAGTGGTGATCTTAAACCCCTGGTTTTCATCAACGGTCGAGCGGCAACCTTAAACCCGAGACTTCAATCGGCGTCAAAGGATAACCCAGAATGCTACTCAAAAGCAATAGTTTTCACTATAAGGTGGTCATTCAGCAATCCTGAATTGATCGATTGGCTATGAAAATGGATAGTCCATTGCCGATCAGAAGGTCACAAAGCTACACTGGTAAGCACATTATGGTAAGCGGTTCACAAATCAAAAAATATGAAAATGAAGAGACGAACGACGCAAATTGTAGGAGTGACATTAAATAAAAAGGTTCGCTGAACAGGCGACCATTCATTAACACTTGCATTATTTCTATAAGCCCAAAAAGGCAGTATAAAAAGGAGATGGGGTATGCTGGAGCATACTCACTCAAGGTAATACAAAACGTAGTTGGGCAGCGACTCAGTCATCTTGTCCCGACTGATGACCTTATTTGTTAGAGCGGTGGGAATATAGTCATCACCCTTTAATTGGTCGAGCGTCCCGTCGATCGTGAAGTTAAAAAGGTGGAGTACCGGATCGGTGACCTTATCGTTGAAGGTGTCCGAGTGGAGATAGGCCAATTTCATGAGCTCAAACCGCTCGGACTCCCCACCCTGATAAGTCTCGAGGGTCATTCGAGATGCCTGCAGCTCCGCCTTTAACTGGGCCAACTCCCCATCCTTGGCATCAAGCTAGGCCTTCGTTGCAGACTGATCAGCCAACCTACCCTCTCGTTCGACGTTCAACGAGGCTTTCACATCCTTCAGGTTCTGAGCCAACACCCGAAACTCTTTATTTTTTATCTCTAAGTCTTTGATAGCCCGGAGCTTCCTAGTGTTGGTCGAGTGGATCTTGGACTTGAAGGAGCCGACTTGTTTATTAAGTCGAGCCAATTGAGTAGCCTGCTCAACACTTTTGTCCCTCTCTGCCTTAAGTTGCTTAGAGCTCTTATTCAGATCGGCACTTAATTGAGCCAGCTCAGCATTCATCTGCTCTAGTTGCCCCTAAGAAGTAGATGATTGGCTGCTCAGAGCACGAAGCTGCTAGACTTCATGCTCCAGATAAGTAAGCATGTGGCACATGGTCAGACTTTCTACCCAATGCTGCAATGACGATATCATTATATAAGCTGAGCAGACCACAAAAAGAGGGGGAAAGAAAAAGGAAAAAGAAAGGTATACATACCCCAGTGAACATCTAGGTGTGGCTATTAGCCAATTCCCCCAGATCTATAATTGTCGCACGGGCTCGGGCATCAGCCCATATTTGTTCAAGAAGCCCTTGGATTCTTATTTGATGCTCGGGGGTGAGGGACGTTTGGTTGTCTGGATTGTGGTACTCATCAGTCGGCAAGTGGATGATTGTTGTTATTGATCTCTAGTCGCTCGAACTAGAAGGTTCAGAAGTTGCCCTGCACCGTGGGTTGTAAGGAGACTGGCTAGATACGGGACACCTGCGGCGTCGGCAAAGGCGAGGGCATGAATGCGATTGGCTGCGTGCAAATCATCCCCTAAGGCAGCTCGGACAGTGAAGGTGTCCGGTTGGAGGATAGGGACGCGGGGAGTTCCCTGATTCCCTGCTCAAGAAGTGGAAGCGAAGTCTCACCCCACTCGGATGAGGGTAGAGAGATGACCATTGTGGGGATCTGTAGGGCCCAAGTTGCAGTTCGGGAAGGCCCCCGCGCTCTGCGTCTCTTACGTTGTCGAAGGGGCTCGTCGAAGGTGGCCGACTCTGAGACGACCAATATAGGCACCATTGATGGTCGAACGGGTGGAAGATCCATTGTTGCAGCCGTTGCATCACTCGCGGCTGTCTGACTTCTACCGACTCTGCTCCCCAACACCTGTGTTCCTTCATCATCGGTCAGATCCTCGTTGGAGTCAACCGGATAAAAATTATGGCTCTCTAGCTCGGCTATGGTTGTGGCATTGATGTATGCGTCCGCAAGCTTGCACTTGCTAGCCAGTCGCGCTCGTAACATGATTCCAGCTGCACAAAAGGAAGAAAAATCAGTTAGATTCAAAGGTTAGGAGAAAGAAAGAGCATACCTAGGCTGGACAGAAGCTTTAAGTGGATCGAGCTCAGGCCGAACACGTAGAGAACGCCCTTTAGCAGTAACTTATGGATACGATACTGCTGATCAACCAACCTTGAAGCTACGTGGAGGTAGTTTGATCGGCGCTTGTATTTCTTGAGCTCTGAAGGGTTCGACACTTCTAACTTCCAGTTAGTCGGAAAGTTCGGCCACTCGGGAAAGCGAACAAAGAAGAAATAGTCCTTCCAATGCTTGTTGGAGGACAATATCTTATCAAAGAAGACTAGGCACACTCGGACTTGGAAGAGAAAAGTCCCCGACTTGGACAATTTGGGATAATATAAATAGTGGGAGAGCCTAGGAGTAAGAGGAATATCGTGCAAGTGGAACAGGATGACGACCCCATACAGCAGCCGAAAGGAGTTTGACACCAATTGATGGAGAGAAATACAAAAATATTTACAAAAGATAGAAAATAAAGGGTGGATTGAGAACCACAGACTAGCGGTAAATTGGTCCCTAAAGAAGCAATAAAAATCTGACAGCGGTTCGTTCGGGCGGTCGAAAGCCTAAGGAAGACCGATTTGATAGTCAGATGGAATTTCTTAAGTGGCTCTCAAACTCTTAGCATTTCCGCCGTCGAACCTGGACTCGGTGGAATTGTACCAGAGCCTAGGGATGACGACGGGGGGTAGTGAGGAGCTTGACATCGAAAAACAAAGAGATTGAAGAAGTGCAACGAAAAGATCCGATTGAAAGGGGGAGGAAGCTTACTGGAAGATCACCAGAGAGATAGAAGGAATGAAATGTCATCAGAGAACTCGAAGATGAAGGTGCGCGAAGTAAGGTAGGTTTATAAACCTCACGGTCGATCGACCTAAGTCATCCGATCCAAGGTTGCGAAAAACTAGGAGAAGATCTAGCCGTTGAATTCAAAAAGGCACCGGTCACGTCGCCAGTGGATATTCGCCTGTCACGTCAAACATGTAGTGACAGAAAGAAGGACACGTGTCACTCAGCCATTGGATGACATTAATGTAGCTTAATTAAAAAGAATGGTCACATGCTCGACCATAATGATTAGGGATTTGCACGGTCTCTGAGAAATCTGGATGATGTCATGGCGTTCGGCCGAAGAGCACAGGAAAAAGATTTTTCCCCAAGTGTTGCCACACATTGCTCAAGCATCAGGGATAAGTCGGCATCACAACTGAACAGCGGAAGCTCAGTTTACTTTGAAGAACTTAATCTGAGCGGCATCTATATACCAGTTTGACAAGGCGTGACAGAACAACAAAGGTGTGGGAATCATCAAGGACTACACAGGTCCAGTTAGTGGACTTGCAGCCTCCTTCAACTAGATTTGAGGGGGAGACTTGTGATGCGGCGACGGAAGGAGGCCTGCCTGGCACGGGGTCAACTGCCACGGTGGAAGTCAAAGTCAATATGGTCAATGCTCAAACATCAAAGTGTTGAACGGAGGATAATTGCAGTGGCCGGTCGAGACAATCAGGGCTCGACCGGCAGGGGATATGTCTGAGCGGACAACCCTTCTAACTCGAGAGGATATGATAAGCAGGCCCTAACGGAGAACGGATAGTTTGTCTGAATAGAAGAAAGCAGGTTACTACATAGCTACCGCACAGAAGAGCAACCTGAGGCTATCAAAGCAAAAGGGTCTCGCCCGAGCGGCTACCCCGCTCGGCCAGCAGTGGGACATGGTGGGCGGAGCAGAGTCCCAACCGAGCAGCTATCCCGCTTGGCCCAACAATAGGACCACTGTAGTATCTCTCGATATCATTTTGGAAGATAGTGCCGCTGACACAAGGCATGGTTGACAGGCAAATCACACGACAGAAGCTTCTACTGTCGCATCAAAGATATACGTGCCCTGTTAAGGTATGGTGTCAGAAGTACTTTCCTGACAAGGCCTTTTCATGGGACACCTAGGAGAGCATGCTCATGCCTCAAGCGTGCACGCGGCCCATCAAGGCTCTATATAAAGGGGGTTCCATCACCGGTGGAGGTACGCATTATTCTGGAGTTCTACTGTTGCTATTGTTGCTCCACTTTTCTCCACATTCCGGTAACTGACTTGAGCGTTAGAGGGTCAACTCTAGGGACCCCTTCCCTGGCTTGGCATTGACGCCGTTTGTTTTGCAGGGCGGAATGAAGTCCACGTCCAGTCAGAAAAGTTGCCACCTCCCAGCTTTCCAACTTCACGGTTTCATACAGGATCATATATTAATCACGATACGCAACATTTATCACAAAACAACATTCATTTACTCCAAAAAAAAAGGAAATCAATTTTTACAATGCATTTTACGACAAAAATATGTGGAAAATTTATCGCAAAATTTTTTACGATGAATTTTATGACAAAAAAGTTTCTACGCGAGTAAGTCGTCACAAAATTTTGCGACAAAAAATAGAAAATAATGGTTATTTAAAAAAAAATATTTGTTACAAAATTCATCGTAAATCAATGATGAAAACAATTTTCGTCACATAGAATTTCCACATTAATCAGAGACAAAATTTGGTTTTCATTGCAAATTGGTAGATTTTGCAACTGACTTTTTTGTTGCAAAATTTATCACAAACTTGTAATTTTTTCACAACAAAAATTGTAAATTTGATACATCATCATACATACATATAAAACCTATAAATCAACCTCATATATGATAAATTCGTACCCAACAAATGTAATAACAAAATCCCATAAAAAAATCTGATACCATACATGCAAACAAAAAAGATCTCATACAATATACACTAACAAATTACAAAACAAATTGAGTTATAAAATGATCAACAAAAGATCCCTTAACATTGCTCAAGTCAAACTAGACAATGTCTCTTCTAAAATTTTATATACTTTCTCCTCCTCCTCCTCTTCTTCTTGACCTTCTTCCCCTTCAGAGAGCAAACAAACAAAAAATAAGATAGTTAAGATGAAAATACAGAGATAGTAATAAACTAACACAAAATTAATGTAAACACTCGCCTCTTCTAGAATGGATTTCCATTTGTCAGCACCTTCTTTGGTGATCTTGTTTGAAACAAGTAAACACCAATAAAAAAATTCACAAACTTATTCAAGTTATAAATGTTCAAAAATAGTAAATTTGTGAAAAATTACATTCATGCACAATACTTTCAATCACAACCACCAGCATCTCCATCATCGTCATCGCCTCCATCATCGTCATCACCATTACCATCACCAAGAGGAATCTGACTTAGAGTGAAGGCTAATTGAAGATGTTGCATGATGAAGTTCTGTCGTTGCTGCAAATAGTGAATCTTTCGATCCCTTTGCCTCATTTCCTTATCCCTTGGCACTAATTGCTCCTTCAAATTGCTAACATCTTCAGTCAATTGATTTACTTATGCCTTTACTGTTGGTTGGATAGAAGAAGATGTATCAATAACTCTACAATTTCTACTCAAAGAACTCAGTCTAAATATTCTTTCATTTTCGCCCACCACTTACCTTGAGTCATAGACTCATCATTACCAACAGATGGCTCAAATCCGCCATTATCATACTTGCACTCGAATTTCTCTATGCTAGCTAATATCTATCATGAGAAAAAAAAATAATAATATAATAGAAGTCAATATAATCTTGATTACATATATAGGATCTAAATTATGAACATTCATATTAAAATTGAAAAAATTGAAATTTATGGGAAAAAAATAAGAGAATCTTTATCAAGTGATTCATTAGAAGTCAAATAATCTGGTAAGAAACAAAAATAAATTTCGGAGAAACTAACATAAATTCATCTTACTACATTATTATGGTATATTCAATATAATCTATTCAAATCAACATTGATAATATCCATTAAATAATTGGAAATTTTGAAATTTTAAACCTTAATTACTCTTTCCCTCTCCCCGCTCCATGTCTTGTCTTTTTTTTCTTGAAAGGCGTGGGTGAAAGCGTCTATGAATAATGGCTTGGTCTCCATTTCCTTGGTCTAAAAAATACGGTTATAAATAATGAAATATTTTAAATTAGATTAAAAAATTAGTATTTGAAAAAATTATTATTCTTTGACTATGTTCACTAATATTAATCGAGCCTCTTGCATATGCCACGGACAATTCTCCAGAATTATAAGCTTAATTTATTCTATTCTATTCTATTGACTTCTTTGTCTGCTCTCCTCATATTCCCAAAAATGCACAATCTTCCTCAATTATCCTCGGTGATTTAGTTTGATTTTTTAACCTTGGTCATCGCATGATGTAGTGTATGTCAGACATAATCGCCATATTTTATCTTTAAAAACCTCTTTATTTCCAACTCTTCAATCTTATCCCAAGTGAATACTCTCTGCAATGGAAAAAAAGCAATACGTATTAGAAACTTAAATTTCATATATAAAACTCTTAGGGCGTAGCACAGATGGTGGGCGCATAACATCTCTGGCATAGTGGCTAGGGATCGATTTTCAAGAACTGACGACCTGAGGTTTATCCCACCATGCGCCTGACGCTTGTGTATCTGCATGTATCTCCTTCCATATCTATGGAGGCAGTACTAGGGGGTCGTTAATGTAGCAGATCTACATTTAAATTTCATATATAAACTGATTGGAATAGTTTACCTTGAACTTGTTCCACCATAGTTCTTTTGTTGGATTTAGAGTGCTTGTATAAGTCATTGAATCTCCTCCCCAATGATTATTCATTATTCTATTAAGCTTGTGAATAATATGTATAGAATTTGTCAATCTATCATTAAGTTACAAACAAACAATGCCAAATAAATAAGATAATTGAAAAATAAAACATAGATAATAAATAAAAAAATAATACATGTAAAATTTTAATCTTTCGTACTTACGGATTTCTGCAAGGGGCTATCAACTCTCGGCTATCTTCATTCTCAACAACTGAGTATCGCACAAAAGGGACTGGGGAAGGTACTGCGAAGGAATTTATTGAGAATGGCCTGTAACTGAAGTAGGGGGTGAAGGTACATTGCCGATAATGGATTTGGATTGTGAAGGTGCTGAAGTAGACTCTGATGGTAATCTTCCGCCGTTATGTCATTTATGGCCGCCACGATGCTATCAACTATAATTGTTAGGATAAAGTATACAAAAATTCCATGTCCATCATATCGGATGCATAATGAAGAATATGAAAAAACTTACCATAGTTAAATGTGTGAAACAAGACACCAATATATCACCTCTAATCTCTAATGAAAAAAAAGACAATACAAATAATTTATATCTCTTATGAAGTTTCTTATAATTTATTTCAATCAAATTAAACTATGGATGCACCTTCATCTCTCTAACAGAGTCAACCAATGACATATAAATAAAATAACTCACAATTCTAGTTCAGGGTACTCTGCTTCTATATTTCATTTAATAAATTATAAAAATCATTTCTTGTACCTCCACCATTAGATGATTGAACACAGACCCCACAATTCATTGTAACTTTTCACATTCCATAATCTTGAGTATGAAAATTATATCTTTTTTATGAAATATGTGCCAGATTCTTGCCATTGGTTTTAGCCCCCATGATAGATGAATTAGCAATTCTTGCTTAGCATAAGCTTAATTATCATGAATCTAAAGTCAAATAAATATATCACATTTGAGTCAAGATATGTGTAAAAATAATTTATAATCTATTTACATAATTTTTGAACCATTGTGCAAATTCTTTATCAGTGAAGTGATCAAAATCATGTCGCTATGTGAAAAGTTGGGGTTACCGACAAAATAAAATGCCCCGTAATATAATCCTATTATTTTGACTAGCAATATGGATTATCAGCCAAAAATATTTCATCGAGTCTTGACCAATAATCCATGGTTGGTAAATATGAGTACTCGACTGTTATGTTGGCTGATATTTTTTTAAATAATTACTGGCCAAACATGGTTATTAAACTTTTTCAAAAATAACAATAGTATTTTTATCAAACAAATGGCTAATCTTTTAAAAAATAATAGCCAAATATGTATTTAACCAATATTTTTATCAAACAAATTGTGAGTATTTTTTTAAATACAGGCCAAAATATATATTTTGTTAGTAATTTTTTTAAATAAATGGCCAATAACTTTTAAAAATACTGGCCAAATATATATTTGTCTGGCAACATTTTGAAATAAATGATCGATAAGTTTTTAAAAAATAATAACCAAATATATATTCTGCTGGGAATATTTAAAAAAATTTACCAACCAATTTATATTAGTATTTGCAATTTAGTTACCGGTCAAAATAAATCATCAATAAATTTTAAAAGGTTAATTAAATATTAGATAAAAAGATAAATTTTACCATACTATACTATGGGCATTCAAATGCTAAATTCTTAAAATCATCAATGGTGGATGGAGAACTACTATCTTCTGTTGTTCTCACTAAAAGTGAGACTTTTTTGTGACAAAGGCGATTCGTTCGCTCCCAGTACCTCCGTCAATCCGTTCCTAGGCTAACATGGAGAAAATAATCATGGATAACTAATAGACATTAGTACAATTAGCCAAGACATAAAGAAATACATGTTCGAATGTGCCGAGTTTAGAGTCTAAAACCTCATATGGTAATACCCATATATTAACCTCATATGAAGTAAGGCTTTCTTGTCATTATATAGGGTCATCATCATTTCCTATTAAGCAAATATATATATGAATATCATAAATTTATCATAACAAAGATAATATATAAATATGAAAACAAATATATTAAATTATAACTTACAAATTGCACTTGTGCAGGTACACTCGTCCACCCGACCTCCTCTCTACAATAATTTAGAAGTCACATCTCAATTGCATCATGTCCCTTGCAATTTTATTATATATATAAAAAAAATTAACATCATGTCATTAGTAAAAAACATAAAAAGAAATATTTATATAAAATCAAACATATAATTATAAAATTAATTCTACTTTAACTTACATCTTCCAGGTGTTGAACTAAAGGTCTAGAGTCACCGTGATAATTAAACAAATGCTTGGCATGATTTTTTTAAAGAAATTTTATTTAAAAAATACAACTAGTAATTAGTAATTATCATATGATAAAATTAAGATTGTAATAAAATAAATCCCCTTAAACTCACTCCCAATAATTGCATTAAAAATTTTCATGCTTCTTATAATGATAAATTATTCGGCTTTTTTTTTTTAAGTCTAAAGTCCAACTAGCTAGAAATTTTTGATATTTTTTGATGTCATTCGCTTACTTGAGTAGAATAGGATTTTCTTCATCAACTTCAAAAGATAAACCTCTACATTATCACCACCATAAAACTCAAACACAAACTAATTAAACAATAATAATTAGTTCTATAATTTATTAAAAAAGAAATTATGACAAATACCTTAAATTTAAAATTATTACTTGAATGCACTGAAAGTTGAATTCTATCTGATTTTAGGACTTTCTTAAAACTTTTGTATGGAAATGCTAAGAAACTATACACCAATAATTCAAATTTAGTAGTAAATATATTAGTTGTCGGACCCTTGACCTACCATAAATTGATTTAAATGTCATCATAATTTCCTTCACCCTTGTCTCATTTGCTATACATAAAAAAAAAAAATATCAATTCTTGGACTAATTAAAATAACAAACAAATATTAAATATTTAATCAATTTAATTCAAGTGTAAACATACCTTGTAGTGAATATGTTGAAATCATAGTTGGTGAATCTGGATGGATGATCGATAAATGGAGAAATAACTAATATGATAGTCACATTATGTGTTGATTGTCAAAGTTCAACATCAATAGGAATATAGGTTTACTCAGCTGATATAATTAAACTACTTTAGAAGTGAAGTGGTTTGGGTGACTTGTGCATTTAAAAAATAGACTTAGTAGATTATTAATTTAAATAAAAAAAACTAAAATATAGTAGATAGGTATAAACATATATACTCAACACTGTAGTCCTGATTCTGTCTGAAAACAATAAAGGTAGTTGGCTGAAAATATAACTTTGCTGTTGACTAAAGGAAGACTCCGCGTTATCCTACGTAACACAGAGAGCATTAGTGCCAAGTCAGGGAAGGAGTTTCCAGCGTTGGCCCTTTGACGCTCAAGTCAGTGATCGAGTTGTAGAGACGAATAGTGTGTGTAGAAAAATATAGCATCGCATACCTCTGCTTGTAGATGAGACCCCTTTTTATAGTGTCACTGTTGTGTTTATGCATACATTCCAAAGCACTCCTAAGAAAAGACAGATCATAAAGTCATTCTGACACCTTTTCTAAAATGAGTCCGCAAATCTCTATGATTTGACAATCTGGAAACTTCAAAAGCACGATCTGTTTGCAGGATATCCTCTGTCCTTCGTGACACAAAATTCCAAAAGAGAGTACGAAATCGTTGGGACATGGGGCTCATAATTAGTTAACCGTGTTAGGATCGTCGGTTGCCGGCTAGAGAGGGGGGTGTGAATAGCCGCCCCAAATCTTTCGTTTCTTTCTACAAATTAGGTTAGCAGCGGAAATAAAACAGTAGAAAGAAAATGGAAGAAGGTCAAACCTCAACTCGTCGATGTAACGAGGTTCGGAGATATACTCCTACTCCTCGGCGTGTCCGTAAGGTGGACGAAGCCTATCAATCCGTCGG
>JBBMJZ010413112.1:8824317-8846960 GCA_037833815.1 Zingiber zerumbet
TCGTACCCTTGCCCTGCGTCCGGGCCGAGCGGATACCCCGCTCGGCCGCTCAGTCCTTTCCCTCGGAAACCCCGGCAAGGGGCCGCGCTGCATTCGATTCCGCTCGAACTTACCAGAATGGTCCGATCGGTCTATCCTCGGATTGACCATCTTATCCTTTGACCTTCCTTAAATTGGGTCTCTTGTCCTTACCACCGGATCAGATAATTTATAAATTAATTTATTTTAAAAATATCAAAATTTAAACTATAATTGTGCTGAAACTCCGAACGGCAGCTATCGTCTATCAGCCAGTCGCCAGAAATCCTGCACAATCCCTACACCAATCTAGACCTGTACAATGCCCCAACCTCTCAATCTCAACCGTATGTACATCTGACGGCCATAACATCTGCGGAGGTATATAACGAGATTTCGGGCCGGTCGAGGAATTGAATCCCAAACGCTGAAGAAGTCTTCGTTGGGGTCTCTAGTCTCCTCCTGCCTCCCATCGTCTGCTCCCCTGCTTGATCCAGCCGTCAATGGCGGATCCCTCCGAAGCTAAAGAGGAAGGATCCCTGCGGAAGGCCTTCGGGGGTGTTCTCGGAGTATTCATTCTCCTCCTGATTGGAACCCTAGCCTTCTCGATCCGCCTCTTCTCGGTAAGTCTTCCTTCTCATTGATCGATGACCTCCAATCTAGATCTGAAGTGAAGAACACAACACTGGACTGGAGACATGCAGTTGAATAGTTGATTTTGAGATAATAGCGGGTGATGATTCAGTGTTGCATTTGTTTGTTGTTTAAATTCGTCTTCTAGGTCATCAAGTATGAGAGTGTGATTCACGAGTTCGATCCGTACTTCAATTACAGAGTCACTCAGGTTTGATTCTCTTCACTTTTTTTCACTCTTACATCTCCTCTTGCTCCCAGTATCTTGTTTAAACGAGATGATGATTGGACTCCTCTTAAATAATCTTAACGGGTCCGTCTTTTGTTTTTATGTTTCTTTTAACATTCCCTTTAGTGTCACAGTTCTAAATAAGACTACTTATATGATTAAAATTATCCAGTTATAGTTCTACTATTGACCTATTTGAAGGTTGAATTTTATGACTATTAGAATTGATTATACTTCCCCCATACACTTTCTGAAATCTTACTCATTACATTTTAAGAAAAAAGATACATTGTCATGCCCAGGCACTTGACAACAAGATATCATTGGCCATTATATCTGCACACTGGGACGTGCTGGAGTTCATACACTCAGCACACCACCTTTTCTAGTCAATTGTCTCACATTCTGTCTCTGAGAATATGCATCTTATGCTGTCTTCATATGAACAATTTTCAGTTTCTCACAAAGAATGGAATTTACGACTTTTGGAATTGGTTTGATGATCGAACCTGGTACTATCTAGAGAACATGTCAACTTATTGCAAGAACTCCAAGCTTGATTTTGTCTTTGAACTCACGTTGTTAGTGATCCTTGGCAGGTATCCCCTTGGTCGTGTAATAGGTGGAACTGTTTACCCTGGTTTAACACTAACAGCGGGTTCCATATGGTGGTATGTTTGTTGGATATTGTTAATCATGAAAAGCTATAATTCATTGAAATGCTATTGAAGTAATAGGTGCATTTCTTGTTTCATGATTTCAGGCTGCTGAATAACTTGAACATTCCTCTATCAGTGGAGACTGTCTGTGTATTCACAGCTCCTATTTTCTCAGCTAATGCAGCATGGGCTACATATCTTCTCACAAAGGCACCCTTCATCAATTTGTTTGTTCTTACTTTTTATATTGATATTTGTAAAGATTTTGATAGTTACTTGTTTTCCTATTCTTCTGATGAGAATTGCAGGAAGTCAAGGGAACTGGAGCTGGTTTAACTGCAGCAGCCCTATTGGCAATGGTAATCTTGTTCTTACTGTGCTCTTGTTGATTAGTTGTAACCAACTGTATTTTGTGAAAGAATGCACAACTTACCATGTCTTCTTATATTCTTTCTGAAATAAATATGATTATGTTTTATGTAATACTGCTAGGCATTTTAGTAATATCATTTGCTTATAAGCAAGAAAATATTAAATTTTCTTCCTAGTTAGGTTTTAGAAGGGCAATTTCTTGCTTGTGCTGCATTTTCACATTTAGTATAGTCTTTTAATCTCAGAAAAAGATTATATCTTTCTCCTCTCTGTGCAGGTCCCCTCATATATTTCACGATCTGTGGCTGGAAGCTATGACAATGAAGCTGTTGCAATATTTGCTCTAATTTTCACTTTTTATCTTTATATCAAGGTACAGATCTAGTTGTACTCTATACTGAGATTCATGCTCTTGTTTTATGCAAAAAAAAAAAAAACTGAATAGCTCAATTAGCCGATTCTATGCCAAATTTTCTTTATGATTTTTAACATTTTATCAACTATTCTGATATCAAGAAGTTTATGCAGACACTGAATACTGGATCCCTCTTTTATGCCACCCTGAATGCTCTATCATACTTCTACATGGTAAAACACACACTTACATTTATTCATTGGCTCACCTTCTAAGTAGAGTATATAATAGTTTGATGTATTTAAAAGGTGTGCTCTTGGGGAGGCTATACGTTCATTATTAACCTTATTCCAATGCACGTCCTTCTCTGCATTGTAACTGGCCGTTACTCATCACGTTTGTACATTGCCTATGCTCCTCTTGTAAGTATTTGCAGTTAACATGAAATTGTTTGCTTAGCTGTCGTCTAATTCTAATACATCAATTGTTTTTTTTTAAGAAGAGGTGATATTTTTGTAACACAAAACTACTATACAGGTTGTTCTAGGAACACTATTAGCTTCCTTGGTGCCTGTGGTTGGTTTCAATGCAGTGATGACGTCTGAGCACTTTGCTTCATTTTTGGTTTGTAATTCAGTGCCATATCTACTTTACATAAACCTCTCATTTTATTCTATTTTTATATGCTTTATGGAAGTCCCAGCATGTGAGTAGCAAAACTTTGTTAGTTCATTGATTCATCGTACATGATACATGGCTGATGTTAATTTCATTAAAAATTGGACTATTAGTACTTATAGTTACAGTTAGACCTTCTACCACTTTAGTGTTTACATGACATATCTATAATCTTATTAGGTCAAATACCAAGAGGTAAGGAGAAGTTGTATATTTCATTTTGAACCATGGATATTTTTATACATTTTAAATGCTAATACTTCCAAGATGAATTTTGTTAGAATCCAATATGATACATTTTGTGGTACTATGATAGAAGAGCTTATAGTGCCTCTGTTTTTCTAAGCAACATTAAATATGTAGTTTCTAGAATCCAATATGTTTTTATGTTGATTTGGTCTCTAATCTGCAGGTTTTCATCATCCTTCATGTCGTTGCTTTAGTTTATTACATCAAGGGAATATTATCTCCTAAGATGTTTAAAGTGGCTATGACACTTGTTGTTACAATTGGCATGTAAGCATACATTATTCTCATGGCAGTATATAATTTTTGTATTATAAATGTGTTATCATGTAACTATTTCTTCTATGTTTCTTGCCCCTTCAGTGCTGTTTGCTCTGCAGTTTTAGCTATTCTCATAGCATTGGTTGCCTCTAGCCCAACAAAAGGTTGGAGTGGACGTAGCTTGAGTCTTCTTGATCCGTAAGCTTCTGAGTTAATGATAAACATCAGTGACATTTCAATTAGTACCAACATTTGGTGAATCTGTAAATAGTTGGTATTCATTGCTTGCTTGTTGTTTTTAATGTAATTGTTAAGATCATTTTTTCAAGGAAATTTACTGAGAATTAGTAATCTTTCAGTTATATTCATCATCATACATTTGTATAAAATATGTAAAAATATTTGCCATTTGTGATATAGTTCTAAAAGTACGAGTCATAATAAAAGTTAGCAATGGACAGTGGCTTTCTTGGCCTAACTCATGAGAAATTTGATGGAGGAACAACCCTCAAGTAAGGTCCATTTAGCATCTTGTAAATTGGCTGGCGGTCAACATACTGTACCAATATTTTCTGATAGTCAACAGAACTTACATCTTATATTACATGCCACATGTTATGTCAATCATGTGTGTTACTGAGCAATGAATAAGATGTACAATCTGTCTGTTGGTTCACTACATACTAATATTAAAGAATTCCGCATCAAGCAAAATAATCATTGGAATTTAAACAAAAAATCTATCTTGATCCTCCTTTCCTCGTGAACAGAACTTATGCGAGCAAGTACATACCGATCATTGCTAGTGTTAGCGAACATCAGCCACCAACATGGCCTTCTTATTTCATGGACATCAATGTGTTGGCTTTCTTGGTTCCTGCTGGCATTGTTGTAAGTTGTTTTTTCTCTATAATTTGGTTTTTTTAGTTTCAACTTATGTATTATTGTATTGTTTTGAAATGTGTGGTCGTTCATTTTAATTCATTTAAGTTTTTTCATTTGACATTTTGGTGGTCTGACTGGACAAGTATTTTGTACTGCATATAATCCATGTTCTTCATTCTATTTCTTCCATTACATGAGTTGTATACTTGAAATTCTCTGTATGAAACTTTTAAATTACGACAGTTAATCAGTTATATACAGAAATTTCATTTGTTCAATTGATTCATGTGATAAGATCCTGCTATATCAGTCAGTTGTCATATACTATATCTTAGAGCAATCAGACCAATCAAGTTAATCAACCATCCCGAATTTACTGCCCTCATTTTTATGGGCTAGGTAGAGCCTACTAATTTTATCTAGCTATCAATTGCAACTATAATTAATCTAATTATATATTTTTTACTCTCAGCAATTTCTACTTTGTTTTTCTTGTGTAATTTGTATTTATTTTTCTAGACACTTTATCTCTAGATCATGATCTTCCTAAAAAAAATTATGCATTCTTGTAACATTTTGCTGAATGAAACTACCATTTTTTCAATGATTTCCAGGCATGCTTTTTACCTCTCTCTGATGCTAGCTCATTTGTGATTTTGTATATAGCAACCTCGGTATATTTTTCTGGAGTTATGGTAAGTGGCACAATTTCTCCTAGTTAATGTTGCTTATTACTTGTAGAACTGTCACCTTTCTCATTGCCTTCAATGATTTCATCAGGTACGTCTTATGCTTGTTTTGGCTCCTGCTGCGTGCATTATGTCAGGCATTGCTCTCTCAGAAGCCTTTGATGCCTTCACACGGTCTATCAAATTTCAACTTCCTAGATTATTTGAAGCTTCGCCTTCTAATGTGTGTCAATGAATTTGTCATTTGTTCTTCTCAAAAATTGAAAAGTGAATTTTTTTTTTGTCAATTGTCCTTTTTTGATATCTATAATTATGATATGAATTCAAGGCAGGGGATACTAACCGTGGCACTCAAGATGGACCAACAAAGGTTGATAACAACACTCCAACAGAAAAAACTGCAACTACTGCAAAGGAAAGACCATCAGAGAAGCATAGGAAGAAAGAAAAAAAAAATTTGGAGAAAGGTAAAGAAATTAAGGAGAAAGGAAAAGAAAACGCTGATAAGGTGTCGAATAAACCTTTAAATGCTAAGAAACTTCTGGTACTGCCTTTGGAGGCTTCTGCAGTTGCCATTCTTCTACTGATCTTTCTTGGAGCCTTTTATGTGGTATGCAAATCTCTTGTTCTATTTCTTGTATAATGATTAACATTTAAGCTGACGATACACAAAGAATTCCTTATCTTTTAACCTTCCTGAACTCCTTGTTATATGAAAATGATGTGCTATCATTCAAGGATATACTTTTTAGATCTGAAGTTATGAATAACTGTTATTTCTCAACATGTTCAAAGTTTTACTGTCATGATATGGGATATGCCTCACAAGGAGGTGCCTCCTGGTGACAAGTTGCTAGAAGACCACAACCATATGCATGACAAAAAGGAATAACACAAGATAGCAATCAATGTATGACTAAATAGATAAATATAGGTCTTATCCATTTGTCAAAGTAATATCACAAGGTTTGAGTATAGTCGAGAACGTCTCGTATAAAGAAAGAAAAGTACTATAAGAAAAACATCATTTCTACATATAAAATTAAATCAAGATGCTTGAAAGTAAAATGATAAGAAGAAAGGTAAGAAATCAATTTTGAGCATGTTTGAGCATCTCTAAGCAACTCTAACTCTAGCTGAAACTGATTAGGATCCCAAATGCCCATCCTGCAAAATTAGAGGCCAAGGAAACATAAAACTGAGTATAAAGTTGGCTTATTTGAGATTTTGTGTCAAAAGTGTTGTGATTTACATTTAAGCATTGGAGTTTCACGAAAGCAAATTATCTTTCAATCTTCATAATACTTATTCTAACTACATATATTTATATCTGCATCAACACATTTGAACATTTGCTTTAGCATAAAACAAAAGAGACAATTAGGATTAAAAAAAATTCAGTTCACAAGGACATCCAAGAACAACGAATGTACCCATCAGTCTTGAACCAACATTAACAATCAAAATATTCAAAACATTTCTAAAGGCAAATGGAACTCTTACCCCACAACTCCCTAACCAAGGAAGCAATAAAAAGGGGGTTAGACAATGGGAAGCCTCAGATCAAAACCAATTTAGACAGACTATTGGAATTAGCTATGGGATAGAGAGCCATTTAGCAATACAAGCAAGGTAAGAGAACCAACTCATTCTTGCCACAAAGATATTTGAACACGGATGGAGATAATAAGGAATTACAACACAAACAGGAAGGGCCTAAGGTTTACTCGCCCAATACTCTCGGAACCGGTCGTCCTCCAATCCAAAATAAAAAATCAGATCTGCTCACTAGATCTGGAATGGAAGAAAAAGTGGAGCCCTATCCGCAGGCATTGCTTCAAAATCTATGACTGCTTGCCAGTGTCCGCACGAAGCGTGGCCATTGGGAGAGGGAATAGTATCAAAGAGAAAGACCAAAAAGAGACAAGATCTTGGGAGAGGAGAGAGCTCCTGGGGCTGCTGGAGGGGAAAAGTAGCACCATCATTCGCTGTTGGTTGATGGGTGGGTTGGCGTTCAGACCCAAAGCACAAAAGGGGCAGCAAAAACATGAGACAAGGGATCAAGAGAGGGAGAGAGAGAGCCTAGGATTATCGGAGGGTAGAAGGTTATCACCACATGCCAGCAGATTGAAGGATGCTCTGGGTCACGATATAGGCACAACGCAATAAACCCAGTTAGCCTCATTGACTAGCCCTAGGGGTGACCGGCTCGACCTCATGGAATTTTTCCACCGGTCGCCAGGGTAAATCGGGAAGCGCGTGTGGCGGACAGCCCAAGAGCCCATCATCCTTTGGTTGCGTGCCTCATTTGGAGGAAAAGTTCCTGCAAATATGCCATAAGCTGGGGATCGAACTGCGGGTATCTGGGTGACAACCTGGATGTCCTACTGCGGCACCATAACCCCAGGGATGATCTAAGCACAATGCAAGATGTGAGAGATGAGGGGGAGAGAGAGAGGTGTTTGGGTGTGAGGGTTACTATGATGATGATGAAACATAAATAAATCCTAAGGAACTCAAAATTCCTAGCAAAACACGAGGATCAAACCCAAGTATAGACCTTGAAGAATGTGGAATGCACAGACATTCAAGAATGTGTAACATTTTATTTCTTCTATTATGTATTTATAAAATGTTCTCTGTTTCTGGTGTTATCTTTTTTGGATATTTCACCTTCACTGAAATTGTGTTGGCTATTAGGTTCATTGTGTCTGGGCAGCTGCAGAAGCTTATTCTGCCCCATCGATTGTCCTAACATCTCATTCCCATGATGGCCTGCATGTTTTTGATGATTTTCGTGAAGCATACGCGTGGTTAAAGCATAACACTGATGTAGACGATAAGGTTATTTCTCTCTTCTTTCCTTTCTATTTGTTTGCATGTATCATGAATGTTCATGCACTTCTTGCCTAAGTTTGTCATCTTACAAAAAAGAAATTGGTTATGCTTTTAGATTGAAACTGAATTATATATATTTTTTTTATAATTGTAGATTAATCATTTTATACGAGAGCAGTAGTCAAATGTGCTAACTTAGCATTTGTCTACTTATTTAAAGTTGCCTGTAAGAAAGCAACTAACACTTTGTAGTGCATGCTTAATGTGTGTTCTTGAGGTTCCATATATGAACATGTAAATGCTAACAATTTGATGTGGAGTGGATCTAGACAATTGATGTCAAAGAACGGTGACTGCCATTGTTGACAATATACCTGGAATATTACTCATTGTGGCCTCTATATATTTGTCTTTAAGATCACACATTCCGCAAGTTCCAAAGGAAGTTTCTTAATTATTGTACAGGTTGCATCTTGGTGGGACTATGGTTATCAAACAACTGCAATGGCAAACCGCACTGTCATTGTCGACAATAATACCTGGAATAACACTCATATTGCTACTGTGGGAACTGCTATGTCCTCGCCAGAGAAGCCGGCTTGGGATATCTTCAATTCCCTGGATGTCAAATATGTTCTTGTTGTTTTTGGAGGTTCGTGTTCTGAAATGAGATCTAAATAAATTCAAATTTGTGTCTTTGTATCTTTAATTTCTAGTTTCTTATTTCAATGAGCAGGTCTTGTGGGCTACCCAAGTGATGACATCAACAAATTCTTGTGGATGGTTCGAATTGGAGGCGGTGTCTTTCCACATATCAGAGAGCCTGATTATCTTGTGAGTGTCCGAGTGCCATCTTGTACTGCTGCAAATAATACATTGCTTATTGTTATCTTCACATTGTTTTGAAAAGATCGACAGATTGTCAACAACACCTTAGCATAGTATTACATGAATAAAATACAGTACTGCATTGCAAACCAGTTATACCAGGTGAAATATATTGCTAAGTTTGTATAAAATTTATTAATATCATTCAATACTCATATAAGATGTCAATCCATTGAACTCCAACAACTCTCTATGAGCATACATATTTGCTCCAATGTGTATGCTCATAGACAGTTATAGGCTTATAGCTGGGTTTAGGAATATACATCAATCAGTGTTCTCTTTAATCATGCTAAAGAGATTCTATAAATGCTTATTTTCCTGTCAATATAGAGGGATGGTCAGTATCGTATTGATGCGCATGCTACGCCAACAATGCTCAATTGCCTAATGTACAAGTTGTCATACTACAGGTTTGCGATTTTTTTTTTTTATTTTAGTGACCTGATACAATGTTATAATTAGAGTGCATTTTCATTCTACCTTTTTTATTTTAGGTTTGTGGAAACAGATGGTAAAGGTTTTGATAGAGTCAGGGGGACAGAAATAGGGAAGAAACATTTCAGACTAACGCATTTTGAAGAGGTAACTTGTTTTTCTCTAGTTCTCTATGCTAAGTAGTGATTCAGTGTAATTGCCAATTTTTTTTTCATTCATTATTCGAGTTTTGCTGAGTACAATACTACTTTGTTGAGCTTAATAAAAAAAAAAGAGTTTAAGAATTTCTAATGGCATAGAACTTAATTAGTTTTTTTACCTTTTTGATCCAGGTGTTTACTACACATCATTGGATGGTTCGAATATATAAATTGAAATCACCAAAGAATAGAATACGTGGAAAATCGAAGAAAAAAACAGTATGTCAAATTGCACTCGTATACTTTTAATTTTGAGTGAATCACTGTCGCATTTATTTGTTATTTTATTTTTGCAGAATCCTAAAACAAGTTCTAAGATCAATTCAAACAAGAATGTTAAGAAGAATCCTTGGCAGTGAACTACAATAACAGTTAGTCATAGCATATGCATGTCAGGACATTTTACGAGGTAGTTACAGATCAGTGACGTTCTTTTTGTTCTTATATTACGAGAACCATGTACAATTTATGGGATCCACATTGAGTTGGAAATACAATTATAAATTTATCGTCATATCAGCAACCTGCATTCTTGATCCTTGGCTCAAGATTTTCCATTGAAATCTTGCATTCTTCAGCCTCGTCTCAAGATTTTCCATGAAAATCTCAGATTACACTAGATATACATGCCAAAAGGGACGTCGATGAATCGTGTGACTAATATGGTAGAGGTCCCTCGTGGAACAATTTCGCCGACACTGAATTATGATACGTATCCTCTAGAAGGCAGTTACTTTACTCCGATTTTTAGAATTAAATATATACGATAACCTAAGGAAAAAAAACTGAGCTTGGAGCAAATCGTTATAAATAATCATTTTTCATAATGGCATTACTTCATAAATTTGTTATGTACAAGTATTAAATTATCAATATTCCCTCACAAAATTAATAGATCATTTCAATTTGCACTCGAAAATAATTAATGCTAACTAACTTTTAAGAACATTGAAAAAAAAGAAAGAATAAACTGAAACAAAATTTGTCATAATCTTCCAGTGACGACTCTTGGATGCCGGCGTCGCGTACCGGATCTCTTGTCCCTACCACGCCTCAAGGGCGTTTTCCCAGGCAGTTTCTTCAACGGCAGTACTTTCACGATTTTATCCTGAGCTATGACGGCGGCAGCAGGAGGTGGGTGGTGCATCGCCGCAAGCGCCTTCCGCTGCTCCAACAGGTCCCTGTGGTATGCCTGCACAATCATCATCGTCATCATCAAACAAATTAGCGCTTTATTCCTGTAATAGACATTCTCCGTGACACATAATTAATGAGACAAACCAAGTACATTTTTTAAATTAAAACATTACATCGCCTTCCAGAGTTTTTCTATTTAAAAATATCTCAAGAATTTTAAAATCATAAAATTATCTACCAACATTAACGGCCATTTTACCCCTAACTATAACACCATTATCTCATTACAAGGAATATTACATGGCTGATATTCACATCACGTCATTTTTCATTAAATAACAATGCAGATCATTAGCGCGTGACATGAGAATAGTTTGAAAACATCAAAGACAATTTTGATGGTTTTAAAATTCTGAAAGATTATTTTGAAAAGGAGGTTAAGTTTAAGAGAGGGGTGGAATGAAAAAATTCTCTTCACTTTATACATAGAAGGGTTAGAAAGGTCATGATAAACTTAGATTACCTGAACAACAAAGTTGCGCCTTTCGCAATCCATAAACATGTTAATTGTCCAATCAACTTGAGACATAATCCTATCCCTCACAGTGCTGAAACTGATTTGGTCCCTGGATGTAAAACGATCGACTTCATTGAACCACAGACAGGTGAATAAATTAGTGATTGGCATGTGCTCTCTGATGATCACACATCCCTCCGGTACATCTGTGGTACACAAAACAAAAAATTGGAATCATAAGACATGTAGAGCACAAGCAATCTATTCACAAACGAATCTGTATATATATACGACCAGCATTTACCACTTGTAATTGGAAGCTTAGATAAAGAATAAGGTGTCAATCCCTCTTTCTTGTAAAATTCAATTTGATGATCTATGGAGGCATTGTCATATTTTCCAGCAGCTTTATTAGCCTCTGCTTCCTCAAATACATCAAAGCGACTGTAGTGCCTAGATATTGCAAAAGTGTGGTTTCTCCTCCACAAGAATCTAATGTAGATTTAAACTAATTTTAGTATACAGCATGTACATTCCAATTTAACAGATAATAGATTTTGAAGCATCAAATTTGAGCCTAAAATGCAACTGTCAAATTTGAGCCTAAAATGCAACTGTTTGGATCATTTGTTATTCATACAGGAAATGCTAAGCATAAAAAAAAAACATTTTTACTCCTAATTATTACCACGTCTATATTTTTTGTAACTCTAGTAGATATATCAATGTTTCTCAAAAGCAAAATTTACAACTACTTACAATCATAATAATGGAGCAAAAGGTAATATCACTTATCACTCACCCCAAGTGGCCAATACCGCCGACCCCACGACAAGATACAAATAGGTAAATCACACTAAACATTTTGCCCTAGCGCAGCAAATGAGGGAGGTCAGACACCCAACGAGACAAACATTTTGCACCTGTTGGGAATTGACACCAAGACATATCGGAATAAACACCTATATTGGTACCAACTGCACCAATCCGTGGAAGCTTCATAATACTGCACTTAGTTGCGCAACTAAATACCCACTACAATCAATTCCATTGATTAAAAAAAAAACAAAAAGAGTCATTGAAACTTTTGATCCCGTGGGACATGAATTACAACAATTAGTTGTATGTCCACAACTATGTGAATGGAGATGAAAATTTTACCGCATCATTGAATTATATACAAGGTCATTTCATTAGTAATACCTATGTTATTCATCACTTTGATCACATAAATATTCAGGTAAAAAAATGTTCCTTCTTTTACCTCCACTCCTTTAGTTAATTATTCAACTTTTACCATCTTAGCATTAGTTATAAATAATAGCTACATCTACCTATAGAAAAGGACAAGTCTTTTCACTTTGCAAATAACATATTCTAGCACATAATAAGCTGAAGAAAAGGTCATTTAGTGCATTAGGTCATGCTACTTTGAGTTTTGGATAGTCAAGATAATTTTGACAACTAGGTCAAAAGTAAACATTATCATGTTACAATAGATCAACCATCTAATACATTGATACACACACATAAAATTTTTGATAATCTACTTAGAGTAAAGTACAATATTTTAACAAAGGAATAGGTCAAAATTTCATGGCTGAAGAGAGGCATCAAGCAGATCAATGAACTAAAACTAGAAATATAGGTGATGCAAAATAAAATTCGTGCATAAATGGCAAAGACCTTCACTCAAGTATACCTCTCAAGAATTTGATAGGGATCCACAACGAGCTGAAGTTTTCCATCAATCCAAATAGAAAACCGAGCATTTGGGAAAAGTCTATGGAGTAAAAGTTTAGGAATCTGCAAATGTTAATAAAAAAAGAAAATCTTTAGTTTTCCTTAGATCATTTCTAATAAAAGAGATTGGTATTGATCAGGACATTTTAACTTAAGGAAAATGCTAAGTATGTGTGTTACAAGAAAAAAATCTAATATAAATTGCAAATTAAAAATGGCATATGAAAGCTGCAAAAGATTATGAACAAACATGGCTGTAGCAAGATTGAACGTGTAATAGTGTATCTCATCAAGCTTATTTAAAAAAAATCATGAGAAGGGACAACCATTTTGCACTTCATGTGAATGTATTTTAGATTTATTCTAAAGTTCATTTAAAATAAATGAGTGAAAAACTTGAATCAGGTGTTGTTGATCATTCAAGAAAATAGAAATTGAGGTAGGACCACATATATACTGATTTCAAGTAATCGTACAACTTTTTTTTTCTCCTGCTGATTACCAATTTGCTTAAGTTTTATCCCTTCAGAACCTCTTATTTTCACCAATTTACATATGAAACTCATCCAACCCTTTTTACTAATTCATTTTTAATGTTCTTATGAGTTGTCTAAATTCTACTTTATATGAATTACAAAATTATTTCATCATTGAATTCATCAATGATCGCAGTGCTAAGCTTGTTGTTTGCCTAGCACTTTCTCCATGAAAAATTAAGAGGAATACTATTGATAAATGTTCATAACCTAGAGATATCCTTCAAAGGCAAACAACAAGGCAATGTATAGTACGTATTAGGTATGCAGCATATAACTAGCAACGAAAATCAAAATGTTTCACAAATCCATAAATGATGAAAGTCATGCACATCGATGCATCCATGATGAAATCAAGAATTATCATGTCTTTGGTCCAACTACTTCGAGATGTTCATGTTCAAGTGACTGAATACTAACATGGTTACACCAGAATCATTAGCAAGAAAAAAAATATACAATAAAATTATGCAAATACAGAAACAAGCTTTATGAAGATAAAGTATAGGATGTCACCATACAAAATCATCCACATACTGGACAAGATAAGCCATATGAAAAATAAAAATTGCAACATAGAACTTCATAATGTTTTTATATATTTCACTTGGGGTTCCTCTAATAGTGTGTTTTTTATTTAAAGTTTTTCCAGCTTATAGGTCATAGTTGAGAGGAAAATATAGCATTCATTTCAAAAAGAGAGTTATCACATCACATTATTCACATCCTGATACTGATTCAGATAAATGAAAGTTTACAAGCAAGCAGAATACAGATTGTAGTTTGGAACTTCAATGTGTTCTATATATTTCATTTGGGGCTTCACTGACAGTGGCAAATGGAGATGTCAGAGAGGAAACTCATTAATGTTGTCACATCTACATAAGGAGAATATACGAAGAGAGACATGACCAGCCAGTCTTTTGAAAATGATATTAATAGAGGCCGAAAAACTGTCAAACATAAGTGAAATTAGGATTTCAATATCTACTTTGAAAGGATTGAAGTTTTCAAAGGAGAAAACAAAATTTGATATCAGGAGCAAACAATTCTACTTTGAGAGAGGGACATCAATTTTATGACAAGAAAGATGTTGGAAGAATAATATATTTAATTGCATCTTAAGTTGCAAATGTTATATCAAAGATAATTGGAAGATGAAAATTTGGGATGCCATTAAGTAGCTATCATCAACATATACTGGTTAAGATTATCCTTGCATCAAGAGAAGTGAGATGGGAAGAGATTGTAATCTTGGGGCAAGTTGGAAGGAGCTACAATGCTTCAGCGGTTGCGGGTTATGCAGAAATGTCACATGGTTGTAGCAGTGCAAGCAAGGTTGCATAGATGGTGACAAAATGTAGGTAATGTCACTAGTTGTATAAAAGAAGATGATGCGACATGGAAGGATTGGCAAAGGTGACATCACTTTTGTTGTACATTACCCAGATCTCTCCTCCAAGATTTATTGAGAATATCATAAAGATACTTCTCAATATTGAGTTGAGAAGAAATTCTTAGATTTCCAGTACAATAATGTTTATTGTACATACCATATCTAAAAATCTGAATTAACAGGCAATTTAATTCTTGTTTAGCACATCGTGCACTCAGCATCACTAATAAGAAGATAAAGGCACTAATAAGAACATAAAGGCAATGAAGACCACCTGCCTTGTTTACTAGTTTTCCAAAGCTTGAGGGTTGCCCGGTCATCTCTTTGATGTTTTCCATATTGAAGAAGACCAATTTATCTTTGGAAGTTTTAAAAACATTCTTTCACTATGTATAATTCAATTGATAATTTTAAGAGCTTGTTAGGCTATTATACAGTCTAGTAGTTAACATCAATCAGAAATAAGCTTATGATACTATATGATTTCCACGAGAGTAAAGAGAAACGATGAAGTAATGAGCTCAGGTGGTACGGTATAGAGAAAAAACATGCATGTTTTTTTTACATTTACTTTATTTCCCCATATAAAATGCTAATTAAATACGCTGAACAGATGCTAATTGACTTTAATCAGTAAAACAATCAAATCTAAATGGTATGTAGTGCATAATCATAGGTGATAGCTTGAAATGTCAAAAGATGCTAATTGCAGTTATAGTGATCCAGTTGTAGTAAAAAGAGTAAAATATACCTTCCCATTGCGCCTCGAATCCTCATATGGAAGATTTTGAACCATCACCACTCTCCACAGACCTACTTTTCCAGAATCATCTAGTCCACTAGAATTTCTCATATAGGCTTCAGTTTTTTCATCAACAAACATATAAAAGCACGCATTCTTCTTTGTATATTCACTAATGTTCTTGGGTTGTTGCATTAAATCATAATTTCCTGGTTAACATGATGAGCAACAAATCAATCTAAATGGGCAAACAGAACCTGGAGAAGAAATGATGAATGAGAGAAAGAACATAGGTGGAAAGGTCATGGAATTATCATTGTATTCATACCAAATATAGCAGAGGCTACAACAACATCATGACATTCTTCCATTTCCAGAAGGATATCATCATTGATATCAAATCCAGTTCCTTGACCAGGTTTCCTTCCATTTGCAAATCTAACAGAGTAGAAAACCTAGTTAAAACTGTGATGAGAATGATAACAGTAATAGGATCTTCACTCCACTTACAAAAGCAAGTACATACTACAGAATGAGAAGAGGCAATCATACACATTTTATTCTGTAGGTTCATGCCGTTACAATTTGCTATATTCATGCATTTACAATTTATCCAACAAGATTAATGGATTTGTAGGAAGAGTTATGAAATATACCCACAGTGCACAGTCATTGATTCTCTTATAGTGAAAGATTCATTTCTATGCTGTAAAGATGGAAGTCCACCAAAGTTAGAACCCCCTTTTGGCTGATAAGAAATTAAACTATCTTCTGAAACATAATGTAAATTCTTAAGAACTGGTGATGGAAATGGTGAATAAGGCATGCAAAGCAAAGCCTGCTCTACAGGGATGTAACATACAGGACACGCTGCAAAAAAAAATGAGATAGTCAGTGTGACAAATAATCTAAAAGTTGCTATGCATATAGATCAGAGATCATCACATACGACGTGGGCCAGTGTGCCTCTTATCCATTGGTGGAGAAGAAACAGGGAATCTTTCACAAGGATGTGGTGTCATGCAACGAGAGGGAAGAGCAATAAGACTTGTATTCTGTCTAACTGAAGACTCTTCATGTGGAACAATAAATGGGGACTTGAAGCTTTTCATTGAAAGAATTTCCGAATACATAAGTGTGGTAGTAGAACCTACCAATGAATCTTCATCTGAAATAGTTATGGAAGTCTATCATATGCCATGATGATGCATAATGGAAATGGAATAACTAATATATCAAAACTGCAAGAAGGTCTAGAATGGGACATGAAATTGAAAACAATAAAGGAAAAATATTGAAAAATGCAAGGTTAATTCATGAAGGAATAGACATCCTTCTGCATCCAAATAAGCATTTATTTTGCACCCAGGATCTGAGTTTTGCCTTGATACTTAACTGTAATTTGTATTAGCACAATAGAAAATGTCATTCATGCAATAAAAAAATCATAATCAAGACTATTGTTCGACAGTGACTGTTTAAAATGTTATCAGAATCAACAAATGTCAAGTTAGATGCAATATGACCAGCAATGTGCTATTACTCATGGCAAAGTAAATTTAGTCCTAGAATTTACAACAATCAAGGGTATGCAACTCCATATGGAGCGCTGCCTGATATGATATGCCTAAAGAAAACTATTGAGCTCCCTGTCAAGTCCAGAGCTAAAAATCAGTCAGGTTATGTCTCTGCAATAGGGACAAGCAAATCTGTATTGCCGAACTCATCTAATACTAAATTTTTGCCCACAAATGATTCAGAAGACAGAGAGGAATTGGTATATAGCATAACAAAACATTGAAAAGATTATGTTACTCTACTGAGAAAATAAAAATCATTAAAACTCAGGAGATATCACTCATGAATGAATAACCAACCTCCACTTGACTAGAAAACTCATGATCTCATGGAAGTATAATTAGTAGATATTACTCACGAATGAAATAAGCTACCCACGATTCAATATCAAATACATGGAAGTATGACGTACTAGATATTGCTTATGAATGTAATAACCAACCTACAATTCTGTATCAAGTTAATCACTAGAGATAATAAAACTTGTAACTGACCTCTATTAATAACCGAAACAAACGATAGTACTGTAACTGAAATCATGAGCATCAGTAGAATTCCGACCTTCCTCCTCCTCCCCACAAACTTGTAAATCCTTCCGGATACGGATCTTGAAGCCCTTCGAAGCGAGATCGGTTGAGTTGCCGAAAAAGCACCATTCTGTAGCTGTTGATGCAATGATCCGTTACTTCCCGACCGAAAGCCCAATGACGCAGCAGTCATCGTCCCTCCCTGCCAAAGGTAGACCCGCTCATCTCCCTGATCCTTTGCATAATCCTATCATCAAATGAATCAAAATCTCCAAATCTCCGCTTCCTGAAGCCAGCAGACCAAAATCCGAGACCAGATCTACTAATTCTAGCACGATAAAACTCCAAAATTCTCCAAATAATATCCGTTATACGAAATTCTTATTTCCAGGAGGGGGGATTACAGACAGTCTACTTCGTCACCGCTCCGGGCGAGCGATCAGAATGCAAGTTTAAGGGAAACAATTACGAAAGTGAGGAATAGATTGGAAACGAAGTGAAGGATCTCTTCTCTTCGGTTTCCGCAATTTCTCTGATCAATCCGCAGATTAGGCTTTCAGCTGTGGGATTCATCGATCGAAACCCTGGCGATGGTCTTCGAGCGTCGAGCTCGAAGAAATTGAACGAGAAGACGAGAAAACAAACGGCGCAGGTGAATTAAACTAAACTAGGGTTAGTTAAAGCATATGAGATGCTATTTTAAAAATTAAATAAAAAATGAAGAATATTCATTAAGACACACATAATGAGGAATATGCTTTTGTGGGCTTTCGATTCGTAGGCTCGCCCGATGAATATATATATTATTGGGATGAAAATTGAAAATGTAATGGGATGAGAACGGGGATAAAAATAAACTTAAAAAATGAATAATAAATGTGGATGAAAATAAAAAATACACCCGCTGCCATTACTCGGTAGGCAGGGCACCACCGAGGCGGGGCCCACAAAGCATGTGGGCCAAGATACCTCCCTCCACTGATCGAATGCTGCCAAATGATATCTTTACCGTTAAAAGTTACTCAGAAGTTCCAAAGTCACTATAACATTCTTAAAATTTAAAATTTAGTGTAATTTTTTTTTCTATAAAATTTCTTCAATATTTACATTCAAGGTTGTTTAGTTCATTTATTCTTCTATTGTGGGCGCATCTAAAATTTTTTTATTATATTTAATTTAGTAAAATAGAAGCACTTATTATTTGGCAAACTGATTTACCTATAATTTTTTACCCAGACTAAAAAAGGAATACCATCTAAGTTTTAAATTTTGTTCTATAACAGATAGGGAGGGGAAAAAAATAAAAGGTTTAATCAAAATTTAATTAGAATTCTAAATGAATTTCAATTCTTCCGTAAAAATTTAATCATCTAAGTAAAATATTTTATATGTAATTTAGGTACTAAAGCATAAGGAAAAGTATATAGGAGTGGACTATTTTATAATTGAATTATAGTTAATATAAGTTTGATAAATACTCTTACGCCAAAGGCTAAGGGATTTAGAGGATTTTATAGTAATTATAATTAAAATAATTTTTAAGTTAGTTGAGGTGAAGGTGAATGAGTTGAAAATTGAAAGGAGTGGACTGGTCTATAAAGAGGAAAGTTATATTTTTTCTTTATTTGTTCAAGATCAGTAGAAGAGGCCAACAACTAAAAATAAATTACATCTGAATAAATATGATGAAAGCATCATAGATGACTAAGTGACATCTACGAGTCCAATCAAGTTTCCAGTTTAGTTTTAAGTTTTAGTGAATTTTTTTCTTCAACCCACGGGTCAATTCAAGCTCATCGCATACCGACTCATGTGGGTCGCGGGTCTAGGCAAGTAGACTCACTTGGACTCGTCTTTAAATATATTGATAAAATTTTAATTCAACCTGCTTAAATTGTTTAGTGGGATGGGTCAATCCGACGGGCTTAATCCAAATTGATGGCATAGCTAGGCATCCAACGAGACATTTATGTCGGTTGGAAATTGATCCTAAGACTTATATATTTGAGCAACCACCCATGCAGGAAGTACGAATTACATCAACTTGTGGGGACACCAAACCTATAGTATTTTCTACAAGGTCATATGCTAACTCTGAATGCCCCATAAGGTCGGCCCCACAACCATATGTAGAGAAGTAAATTAGGAAATCGAGCATATCACCACATGAAAGGGTATTTCTACTGACTTCATCGAGAATCGACCATTATCCATTTCTATAAATATACTATGTGATGATCAACTCGGCTATGTCATGAGGGAGGCTCAGTACTATTCTTAGACATGTTTTTACGGAGAGAATTTCAACAGTATACTATAAGAGATTCAAATTTTAAAACCCTTAATTATTCATTCAAAGAGGTCAAATATATAAGTCTTAGGATCCAATATTACATCATTATCTCTCGACAACAAACCTATAGTATTAGATTATATTGGAGATTGTTTCCTCGGGACGGTCTAGTGGCTAGCGCATGAGGTGTTGCTACCATGAGGTCTGGGGTTCAAATCTCGGTAAAGCCGAGATAAAATATCTCCCTTATGTGTTAGTCATTATTCCAAAGGCTAGTAGTCCAGCTAATAGTCGTCCGTGATTTACTTCCTCTGTATTGACCCTAGAATGAATTAACGGAGACACTGGGATGAATATATTCACCTTTTGTCACAATAAATAGATACGTGGATCAGTAATTTTAAAACTACCTTAAATAATTTCATAAATTACATGCAGGGTCAGTAAAAAACCGTTCTTCAATCTTTAATTAATGCGAGCCAGTGAGATGAGCTCTGACATCCAACTCAGGCTCTAAATAAATTAATGGCGGAATCGGACCCCTTCCATAGGATTCCTTTTTCAATTATAACCCCATGAGTTATCAGAGATCATAAATGATAGTTACGTTTACAGTTAGAACCATATGGATGTGGATGTAAATCTTCATACCTTGTGTATCTCACCCCACTCATCAATTATTCTCTTGGCTACCGTAATTTACCTCTTTCATGATGACGTTGGTTGAGTGCAACGGGAACGTTGGGCGAACGATTTCGCCTTTTGCAGCTTTTCTCAATCATGCGGGAGCTCTCCCACAGAGAAATGGAACAAACTGAGCTCTGTTCTTGAGATCTCTCAATTCAATTTAATTTCTCAATGATGAAAAGAATCAAGATCTTGTCAACTACGTACTCACGAAGGTTTTGGTCCAAAAAGGATAAGAGAATAGAGAGAAACTGGTAATATTAATTCAGAACTATATATGAAGAAGTCATTCAACATCAGAGCTCTGAGGATTGCACTTGGACTTTGCCAAAACAAAGACAAGGCCAAAAAAACAAGAACAAGGATCGAGATCCTACTCTACAAATCACGAATTCACAGTATCTCTACCATCTATATTCACAGGATTTAGATCCTAGCAAAAATTCCTCCACCATTCGGCAGGAAAACAAAGAAAAATTCAGCCTAGGCATCAGTCACTAGTCATGCCAGCACAGTAGCATCACCACGCATCTCCTGATGATGTAGAGCCTCGCCTTCTGCTCCCTCAGCACTCTGCTGATCCCTCCTCCTTCTCCTCCAGATTTCCTTCTGCCGGACAATATTACTCTCCCTTGGCTTCCCATCTTCGCGCCGCCGCCGGCCATGATCGGAAGTTCAACACAGCTCTGGAACTGAAGCTTGATGTGCTTGATGCTGCATTTTATAGACGAAGTAGTGATCAGCAGCAGTTCAACTCATCACCCAATGGCCTTGTCCACCTGTGCATGTGAACTCCTCCCCCTCTTCACGTTGCATTATGAGTTGCCAGGGGACAAAGATATGGGTTCTCGAGTAGTTTAATCTCCCTTTGACTCTGAACGAGGTGCATGCTCAAGAACCGCAGGGACAGAGCAGGACATGGATCAGCAACTCCAGCTGGAGAATCAGTTATTAATGGAAGGGCCACTTTGACCAGATTTGCTGTGCAAGAGGCTGTGTGCATGGCCAAGAACCCTAGTTTGGATTTTTGCTCCTCAGACGAAGTGGATGGAGATCGTCTGTCACTGGGCTCCCATCAAACAGTTTGTGGGACTTGACGGTGGATTAACTCTCTCATCTCATCACTCGCTAAAGTAAAATTATTATCGTGTGATATGATAATCACAAGTTCAAATCAAAATAATCACTTGCAATAGATAATAATAGATCTAAAACTTCTGCATTATCTGAAATAACTATTGAGATGGATCCCTGAGTCAGATCAAAGTCTAAGAGGTCAATTGATATGACGGTCAAAGTTAAGGAAGAGTCAATCTTTGAAGCTAACACAATCAATCTTCACGACCAAGAGGTTATTCGACCAGCCCAATGTGTCGATTGGACCATTCGGCCAAGAGGTTATCTTACCAAACTAGTGGGCCGATGGCCCGGTCGGATGCCAAACCTCTCGTTATGAACGAATAACTCAAGAAAAGTCAACACTCTCCAGGACCTAGATTTCTTTAAGATAGCACACCTGAATAGCTCAGGCGACCAGTTCAGCCGATTAGATCTACGGTCTGATCGAACAAAATGGGCGTTCGATCCAATTAAACTCTTTGGTTAAAACCGAAAAGCCAAATGAGAGACAAACCCAGACGACATTCTATAAGCCCAATCAGCCAACGACTGTCGATCGGATCATGAGGAAAACTTTGTCGGTTTGTCCGGTAAGCGTGTTATAGGTCCCCTAGTCCAACGGCCTCATATTCCTTTTTAGCATTTTGTACCACCACATAAAGTGAATATTCTATATGCAAGTTGTACATCAAAAGCTTCCTCTTTACCAAACGTAGAGATTACGGATTCATTTTGAAAAAGGTATCATAGCATCTTCATGATCTATTCTTTTCTAAAAATACTTTGAGATTTATATACAAACAGTAGTCCTATAAAAAGGGAGAATCCATCTACCGATACATATACCCTCATTGTGTAACGTAATTTCTACCGTTTATATTCTTGTTCATCATCTTCTACACTACGCCAAAACCCACCCTTGGCCGATCAGTGATTTTCAACAACCGAGTCAAATATCCAACATTCCATGACCATCGAT
>JBBMJZ010413112.1:8884926-8895621 GCA_037833815.1 Zingiber zerumbet
TGTCGGACTAGGTCCACCTGCAGGGTTTAACATGACAATCCTTATGAGCTCCTCAAGGGGACATCATCAACCTAGCGTACTAGGACACAGTTTCCTTTTATAATCAATAAGACACCATATAAATAATATCATTTCCCAACTTATCGGGCCTTTTGATTTAACGAGCTAAATCTCACCCATTGATAAATCAAAGAAATAAATATTAAGTATATGTGTTTATTATTATATCCGGATTAAGAGCACACACTTCCATAATAACAGAGGTTTGTTCATTTATCTAGTCAGTACAAAATGAACAATCCTCAAGTGGTCCAGCTCAATACACACAAAGTGTACTAGTGTAATTTTATAGTCAAGATAAACCATATCGAATTACACTACAATCATTCCAATGGTTAGTTCCTGTCCATCTTGGTTGTGAGCTACTGTTTATAATTTATTAGGAACCGATAACACGATCTTCTGTGAGGACACCACTCACCATGTTATCTACAATATAAATTAAATGAACAACTATATCTAACATAAATGCAGACATTTGACGAATGTGATTTTTATTTCAAACTAGATATTTAAACCAAAAGCTAGACTTTTAGTATACATTCCAACACAAGAGCTATGCTCGCTTATAACTCGGCTGATTGGCTCAAAAGTTTGGAAGCGTGAGAGGAAGCTTACTTATAACTCGACCGATCTGCTCAAGAGTCTAGGACACTTGGCATGAAAGCTTTGCTCGCTTATAACTTGGTCAAATGACGCTAGAATTTGGAAGCATGAGAGTAAGTTAAATTATAACTTGGTTGATCGGCTTGAGAGTCTAGGACACTTGGCACGAGAGTTTTGATCGCTTGTAACTTCGCTGAACGGCTCGAGAGTCTGGAAGCGTGAGAGCAAATTCACTTATAACTCGACTGATCGGCTCAAGAGTCTGGAAGTATAAGGGCAAGCTCACTTATAACTCAGCCGATCTGCTTGAGAGTCTGGGACACTTGGCGCAAAAGCTTTGCTCGCTTATAGCTCGGTCGAATGGCGCGAGAGTCTGTGTCACTTGGCGTGAGAGCTTTGTTCACTTATAGCTCGACCGAACAAAGCGAGAGTCCGGGACACTTGGCGCGAGAGATAAACTTACTTATAACTCGGCTGAACGGCGCAAAAGTCTGGAATACTTAATTATTTTTCACTTAAACATTCCTGCATTTATTGAACAAATATTTTACAATTTACATAAATTTAACGTAAACTTACTATCTAACCCGATAGGCTACAAATGACTTTCGCTCCATGGTCAATGGAGCCTCTTGAATTGCGTTTACTCCCAAGCATTGAGCATTTTGGATGGCACGTGACTCAGCTCTTACAATTTTCACGTAACATTTACACGTTGCTAGTTGTTCGCTCCTAACTTCACCGACTGAGTCGTCCACCGGCTCTTACAATTTCCACATAAAACATACTATATATACCGTCCATTTGTCAATTTACGACAAAAAACATATCTTGAAATTTTACACTCATGGACCGGCTGTTACAATTTCCACATAAAACATACTATACCGTCCATTTGTCAATTTACGACGAAAAACATATCTTGAAATTTTACACTCATGGGTGATATCTTTTCATCTACTCACTGTCATAACATACACAAGATGAACAAGGTGTGAGGGTATCCGCAATCTTATTATTACAAACGTGTTCGAGAGTTTGAGAGAAGAAAAGGAATTAGCGACGGCAAGGAAAGAATTTTGTTTCCTTGTGCATGCTTATGATGAGATATGCCTTGGGAAGAAAGTAAGTCATATGGAGAAATCTTATGTTCCAATTCCAATGAGATTTTATCCCCATTGATTGATGAATATTAACAAAGGCATTTATGAGGGGCATCCAAGTTTACTATTAAATTCCACTGGAATAAAAAAAAAAAAAAAAGACTAAAAAGGGATTAAAAAACCAAGACAAAGATAAGTTTAATTAAAAAATAAAATACCTTTAGAATCTATCAATCAACTCAAGCTTGATTCATCTTCATCAAATAAATTTGATAAAGGCATCTGAAAAATTAAGAATTAGTAATTAATTGTACACGCCGAGCAAATAGTTTCTGTATCGCTTATTCAATTTAAAATCGGCTTACTACCAAAAACAACGATCCTTTTTTTTATTTATAAAAAAATACCTTAATTTTAAAACTACATAAATATTATTCCCTCCTTATCCCTTCCGCCAATCTTCTAAATCCCCTCATTATTTTCTAATATATTCCTTCTCTCTTTAAGATTAAAAGGGCTGATATGTTTTCATATTATGTCCACACTAGATCTAATATTTTTCCACGTATATTGGGTATGATATGAAAAATATTAGATCCACGTTGGGCCTAATATAGTCTAAGAGCATCTGCAACGCTATTAACGCTGGACACGTTAATAGCAATATAATATTATATATATATATATATAAAAGTCTTTTAACAGCGTTCAATTCCTTTAACGTGTTAAAGGAACAGTACATAAACAGTGTTGCCACATGGATATTAACGCTGAGTATTAACAACGTTGCAGCTGGCCTAATATCATGTCATGTCCAGCGTATCTCATATCATATTCATGTATTAAAAAATAGTGTAGAATTTAGGAAATTGATGGGAGGGGTAGAAAAGTAAGTTAATACTCAGCGGAAGACTCAGACCCAGCGAGTGGACCGGAGCTAGAACTCGGACCAAATAAGTTAACATAAGGTTAACTTTGGTCCGGACACCCGAACTGAGTCTAGGCACCCGGAGCAGGTTTTTATCCGGAACGCGACATGACACGTTCTGTTGTGACGGGGATAAAAGTTTATCCTCGCCAAGAGCCTGGAATCCTTCCAAGTGTCCCGACTAGGGCTATAAATATAACCCTGATCTTATAAGCTAAAATAGAACACTTGTAATCATTTATAACCCGATCGATCGACTCTAGAGTCTAGAAATGTGAGAGGAAGCTCACTTATAACTAGGTCGATCGGCTCGAGTCTGGAACACTTGGTGTGAGAACTTTGCTTGCTTATAACTTGGTCGAACGACGTGAAAGTCTGAAAGCATGAGAGCAAACTCAATTATAACTCGGCTGATCGACTCGAGATTCTGAAACACTTGGTATGAGAGCTAAGTTCACTTATAACTCTGCCGATCGGCTCAAGAGTCAGGGGCACTTGGAGCGAGAGCTTTGCCAAGGAAGTGTAAGTGCAAGTTCACTTATAACTCGGCTGATCGGCTCGAGAGTCTGAGACACTTGGCGTGAGAACTTTGCTCACTTATAACTTGGCCGAACAGTGCGACAGTCTGGAAGCATGAGTGTAAGCTCACTGTCCCCTCGGGACGGTCTAGTGGTTAGCGCATGAGGTGTTGTGACAATGAGAGCAAGCTCACTTATAATTCAATTGAACGACGCAAGAGTCTGGAACACTTGGCGCAAGAGATATGCTCGCTTATAACTCGGCTTATCGGCTCGAGAGTTTGGAAGCGTGAGAGAAAGCTCACTTATAACTCGACCGATCGGCTCGAGAGTCTGAGACACTTGGCATGAGAGCTTTGCTTGCTTATAACTCGACCAAATGACGTGAGAATTTGGAAGCATGAGAGTAAGCTCAATTATAATTACTTGGCTGATCGTCTTGAGAGTCTAAGACACTTGGCACGAGAGTTTTGATCGCTTATAACTCGGCCGAATGGCTCGAGAGTCTAGAAGCGTGAGAGCAAACTCACTTATAACTCAGTCGATCGGTTCGAGAGTCTGGAAGCATGAGAGCAAGCTCACTTATAACTCAGCAGATCTGATCGAGAGTCTGGGACACTTGGCGCGAAAGCTTTGCTCGCTTATAGCTCGGCCGAACGATGCGAAAGTCTGTGTCACTTGCCGTGAGAGCTTTGTTCGCTTATAGCTATGCCGAACAGAGCGAGAGTCTGGGACACTTGGCGTGAGAGATACACTTGCTTATAATTCGGCCAAACGGCACGAGAGTATGAAATACTTAATTATTTTTCACTTAAATATTCCTACATTCATGGAACAAATATTTTTATAATTTACATAAATTTAACGTAAACTTACTACCTGACCCGATACCTGACCCGATAGGCTGCAGATGACTTTCGCTCCATGGTCAATGGAGCCTCTTGAATTGCGTTTACTCCTGATCAATGGAGCCTCTTGAATTACGTTTACTCCTGAGCATTGAGCATTGAGTATTTTGGACGGCACGTGGCTCGGCTCTTACAATTTCCATATAACATTTGAGTGTTGCTAGTTGGTCGCCTCTAATTTCACCGGCCGAGCCGTCCACCAGCTCTTATAATTTCCACATAAAACATACCATACCGTCCAGTAGTCAATTTACGATGAAAAACATATCTTGAAATTTTACACTCATGGGTGATATCTTTTCATCTACTCACTGCCAAAACATACACCAAGATGAACAAGGTGTGAGGGTATCCGCAATCTTATTATTACAAACGTGTTTGAGAGTCTGAGAGAAGAAAAGGAATTAGCGACAGCAAGGAAAGAATTTTGTTTCCTTGTGCATGCTTATGATGAGATATGTCTTTGGGAAGAAAGTAAATCATATGGAGAAATCTTATGTTCCAATTCCGATGAGATTTTATCCCCAGTGATTGATGAATATTAACAAAGTCATTTATGAGGGGCATCCAAGTTTACGATTAAATTCCACTGGAATAAAAAAAAAGAGACTAAAAAGGGATTAAAAAACCAAGACAAAGATAAGTTTAATTAAAAAATAAAATACTTTTAGAATCTATCAATCAACTCAAGCTTTATTCATCTTCATCAAATGAATTTGATAAAGGCATCTGAATAATTAAGAATCAGTAATTAATTGTACATGCCGAGCAAATAGTTTCTGCATCGCTTATTCTATTTAAAATCGGCTTACTACCAAAAAGAATGATCCTGTTTTTTATTTATAAAAAAAAATACCTTAATTTTGAAACTAAAAAAAACATGAAAAACTAGTATTATCCCTTTCTTATCCCTCCCGCAAATCTTCTAAATCCCCTCAATAGTTTTAATACATCCCCTGATCCCCTTTCTCTAAAATTAAAAGGATTTGATATATTTTCATATCATATTCACACTGGGATTTTTTTAAATAAAAAAATATGATTACTCTTGTTTTTTTTTTTGTTAAAAAATCGATTTAAAATTGGCCTTAATCATGAAGTTCGCCATCATTAATTATTATTATTATTTTCCATATTCCGCTAACTACAGTGGAGACTTTTTTTGTGTATAAAAGATTTCGCAAGATACCAAACTTCATTTCTCAAGAACGCAGCCAAAATTATTCTCATGAAGAGATCGACTATGAGAGGAAAAGAGCACAAGGAGGAGGAGAAGGACGGGGAAGAAGAAAAAGAAGAAGAGGAGGAGGAGGTTATCGACTATGTGTTCAAGATCGTCGTGGTCGGTGACTCGGCGGTGGGGAAGACACAGTTGCTGGGGCGGTTCACCAAGGACGAGTTCCGCTTCGACTCCAAATCCACCATCGGCGTCGAGTTCCAAACCCGCACCGTCAACCTCAACCGCAAGCTCATCAAGGCCCAAATCTGGGACACCGCCGGCCAAGAAAGGTACTCAATCATTCACGATCGCATCAACAAATTAAATCCATATGTAATTAATCGCCACGTAATTAAATGGAAAACCCATAACAGAACAAAAGTAGTTCTTGTTCACGTCTTCATGAGGAGTACTTGAGGATGCGCAGGGCTTTGCTTGATTGCGACCCCCATTAGGTAGATGTTGTTCTCAAAGATTTCTTTTTATCGCTACGCGTTAGTTGTTAGTAAAACTAAGCATATCTGCATGCATACGGCTAACTCAATCCTTCCTTAACGCCCAAGCAAATCCAATTAGGACAATTGTATATATTTCAATTCTTGTGGACCTAAATGGCTTGGTAGGACCTCCCAAATGGGAACCAAATCAGTCTTTGTTAAACTGCAATCACTGATTGAATTGATCTCCCAACCGCTAGAGATTATCTAACAACAACTGCGGGCAGGTACAGAGCCATCACCAATGCTTACTATCGAGGAGCTGTAGGTGCAATGCTAGTCTACGATGTCACCAGAAGGCACACCTTCGATCACATTGCAAAATGGATTGAGGAACTCCGCGCCAACGCCGATAACTCCATCGTCGTAGTGCTCATCGGAAATAAGTCCGATCTCGTCGGAAAGAGGGAGGTCTCGTTGGACGACGCGGTCGAGTTTGCGGAGGAGCAAGGGCTCTTCTTCTCCGAGGCATCGGCGCTCAGCGGGGAGAACGTCGAGACGGCTTTCCTGATGCTGTTGGAGGAGATCTATGGGGTGGTGTCGAGGAAGGCCTTGGAGTGCGATGCAGCGAGGAGGATTACTTATGGAGGGAACAGCGACGTGTTGAACTTGAGAGGGACCAAGTTGCCTGTCCTTTCGGAGGCGTCCATCATGGAGACCAGTGCTATGAGAAAAGAAACACAATATTGTGCTTGTTCGTCATGATTCTTCCCTCTGTAAAAATTGTTGGATTACTGTAAGAGTTGCTGGCTTCGTTTCTAGAAATCAAGCATTTTGGCTGGACAGAGCTCGAACATATATAAATTTCAGAACAATTACTTCCTCTATAATTTAGCCACCAACAAGGAACTTGCCTGATCTGAAGGCATCGTAGGCACTGGATGTCAGAGCAAACGGACAAACTGGACGACGAGAGTCACGAGACTGGAGCCTCAAGAGTAGAACATGACAATTCAAAGACATATTTGGAAATTTCACCTGCTCCTCCGAGAGTTGAACTGATATCTCTGATGCATTGAAAGTTTCAGGTAAAAAGCATGTGGTGAAATCAAGTTTACTTCCTCTGTTCTTCACTTTGTTCATTGTCTCTAATCTCTACCTGCTAATATATTTGTACGTATTTCGGACCCTTTAATCAATGACCATGTTAGAGACTGACACATCCCTAGGACGGGTTGGCGGAGGCGCTGGGACGAACGTATTCACCTTTTGTCAGAGACTGGCACATGGATCTTCCAAATTTCCATAACAATTTTTCCCTAAGCTAATTAAAAAAATAAGATATACAAGGATCAAACTAAGAAGCAGAATTGCTAGTTCATCTAACATAATGTGATTTGAAGGGCAAACTGATATTTTTCGCGTATGAAAAAAATATGAGGATAAAGTGAAATTTTTTCCAGAGATGTATGGCATCCCATCTGCTTAGAGAAATGGCCTCGAGTACCAATAGCATTGCTAGGGCTGCTCATTCATGGTCACAACTTCCCCGGCCCAGATTGCAACTTTTAATCCTTTTAATCGTCTGTTTACTGAATTTTTTTCCGAGCTTCACTTAATTCAACTTTAGTTCAGAAAAAGCTGCAAGCATCTACAAGTTTCATGCTGAAGAAGCTTGTTCAACTAATTTCTGGGTCTAGCTCAATAGTCACAGCATCATCTATTTTTAATTTATTAGATCACCATCAGTAGAACTTTGCTGTTTGCAGGACGTAGTCTGGGTAGATTGGTAGAATTTTCCTTGCAGCTTTAATCAAGGAGAAGCGGAGCTCATAGTAGCAAACTCAAAAAATATGCAATTTTTTTTCTTAGATCACCATCAGTAGAAAGAGCAAATTCGATCTCTGACTGGTTTAGACTCAGGACAAGACAAACAGAACTTAGCCGCAATATCCATTTCTAATAGTTAGGTTCAGTGAAATATGTTAATAACTGATCGCATAGATGAATTATGAAGAAAGGCAATCAAGTGACAACTCAAACAAAATCCCTCTCTTTTGTCTCTTTCGATCATTCTCTCCTACATATGAGCAGTAGTTTATCTTTACCATATCATCCGTGAACTTGATCTGACCATCAAGGCCCCACGACATAACTGAGATGATGAATAGATAAAGGTTTGCCACTTCAGGTCGGGTCGAATCTCGGAGCTAGTGCGGCATAAATCCATGCACCCCGTATAATTCACTCCTCATCTATTATGATTTGTCTTCTCCGTATTGATCTTAGGACGAACTGATAGAGAAGCAGGAGATGAGGCTTCTCCTTTGTTTTTTTGCCACTTGATCTGACCATCAAGAATCACTAAAAGTGTCAATCAAATATATTATTGTGTTTTAAATGATTAAGTACTGCAAAATCTAGTGTTCTGATCGATGGTATGAACCCCATTTAAATTAGCCCATAAATCTGATGTATTCATTCACGCAGCACAATCAAGAATCAGTCAAACAAACGACATTGATCAGATTGATTCAGTAATCACAAGGCCTCCTCTCATATGCATATCATTTGCTCTGGTTTGGTGTCTCTTCGTCGTTAACCTTCACCTCCTTGCTGTTCGAGGCGACGGCGACTGGTGGCTCCTCTTGGACGACGGTGACCTCAGCCGTCTTCTCGGCCTTGTGCTCTTCCGTGTCGTTCTCTCTCGCCTCCACCTTGGGCTCCTCATTGTTGCTCTCGCTGGCCTCACTCTTGGGCTCTTCTTTCTTGTCCTCGCTGCCCTCCACCTTGGGCTCTTCTTCCTTCTCCTCGCTGCCCTCCGCCTTGGGCTCTTCTTCCACCATGCTCTCTACGGCCGGAGCCTATCAAGCATGTACGTAAATTTATATACATAATTTTCAAACTCAACCCAATTAACGTCGGTTGCAATTAAACCATAAGTAATGCCTTGTATGTTCCATACCTCAGTGGATTTGGGAGGAGCAGGATCCACATTGGCGGCGACGTCATCAGCCTCCGGGGCCTCGCCTGCAAGGTCCTTGGGTCTGCTCGCACAGCCACCCATGATTCAACGAGGCTGAGGAGGCTGTGGAGCTTGGTATGGATTTATTTTATTGGAGGCAAGGCGAGGCGAGAAGGCGAGTCGAGGTGAGTTGAGATGAGGTAGGTTATGAACGTTATATAGGGAGAGAAGAGACGGAGTGGATGGTGAAGAGTCGACGACTATTCTATAGAGGAAATTAACGGCCGGGAGCAAGGAACGGTGAGACAAAATAGAAGAGACGGACATTTGGAGAATTATTGGTCAAAATTATGATTCTTAATGACAATAATTAAGCGGCAAGCGTTGTGCAGATATATAGTCAATAGCTGTCCGAGCTGCGGACAGTGTACTGTGCGCTCATGTGCAATCGTGTCTAGGCACTGGATCACTATCCATTTATTAGTATTTAAAGAGTGATACTGTAACTCATGAACCTCTAAAATTTTTAATTTTAAATACTATAATTTAAAAAGAAAACTTGAATTCTAAAGGAAAAAATTTAAATTCATTATAACCTAACTCTAAATCTTCAAATCTTAAATTCTAAATATATATAATATGTCCGGTAAATATCTAAATTTTTTTTAATTTTAAATACTATAACCCAAGAGAGAAGTCTGAATCCTAAAAGAAAAATCTCATTGACTCAAACACATTATAACTAATTCCTAAATTCTAAAATTTTAAACCCTAAATATATATAATATACTCCAGGACAAAACAAAAAAAAACTAAAAAGGCAAAAAGTGTTCTGGAGTCAATTCACGCACCTAGATTGACTCTAGGTGTCTGAATTCAACCCGAGGCATCTGGAGTCTGAATTTTTTATAGAAATTTAGAAGATTCATGTGCCAGTCTCTAACATGGCTCGCCGAATATATCAGTCCTCCCATGCAGAGAGGGGCCCAAGTGTGTCACGCACTCATGTCGCTCAAGGATATATATATATATATATATATATATATATTTAGGGAAAGAAGGCATATACGATAATTTTTAGGGATTTTGTATTGCAAACGGATTGTTTGTCGGTCAGTGTTATCAAAATCTAAGCGGGTAAAGGTGTGCCAAGAAGCAAAGGATTTTTTGTCCATAAGGAAATGTAGGAAAAGTGAAAGGATTTTTGGTCTATAAGGAAATGTAGGAAAAATGAAGAAGGATTAGAGGAAGAATTTATTGAGTCAGATCGTAAGAAGGAAAAGTTCACCGATGGAAATCGATAGAGAAAAGGTCGAAGAAGACGAAGCGTAAAGTGATTTGTTACCACATCACTTAGGGTTTTAAACATAAGCCACGAGATAAGGCTCCACCACAATCATCCGATTAAAACAACATGTCCATAGATAGTTGTTGATCTACAAAGGAAGGATTGTCGTTGGTCTGTACAAAAAGGCGTATGTCAGTTGTCGCTCCAAAGAATACGTTAATAGGGCACATGACATTTATCCATAAATGAGTATTTATGATGGATAAGACAACCGAATTATTATGCTGAAAATGCCTTCTTGCATATTAGTGTCACACTACTAGACATATCGATCCTCTGATACACATTTTTTCAAAAGATATAGCCAAGTATAGCATTAAAGGTCAAGCGGAAGCTTGGTTGGGCGATCGGGTCGGAAGTATATCTAGCCGGCCATACCGATAAAGAGGACGATCAGGCAAAAATAAGACTTAAGTCCAGTCAATTAGCTACCAGCCTCCTTTTACTAGATTTGAATGGGAGGCTAGTGATATGGGATGTTACGAGTGAACCCATGTATGATGTGGCAGTTAAAGTCAGAGTGAGGTGTGTTGGTGCAACCTTAGGTCAAGGTTGACCTGGTTGACCTGACTCGAGTTGACCTGACTCGAGTTGTATTTTGAT
>JBBMJZ010413112.1:8955206-8966588 GCA_037833815.1 Zingiber zerumbet
GGCGCCTAAAGCAGGATAGGCGAAGAACTTTTCAACATCTATCCACGCGGCTGACTCGGCAGCCTAGAGGCGCCTCGGACAGGCTTAAAGGCGCCTTCAGCATACTATAAAAGAAGACTCGAAGCAGTAGCTTAAGAATGAATCAAAAGCTTTCCTTCTCCTGTGTTCTGCTCAAGAATTGCTTCTGAAGTGCTGTAGTGACATCCCGAGGACCCGGAGCTTCAGTTTCGATCTTGTTGTTGTCGGTATAAAGTTTATTTCAGCTTATAATTGTATTTAGTTTGTAATACTTTTTGTGATTATAGTTCTTGTCCAACGTAAACGCTTAACGAGCGTGGGCCTTGGAGTAGGAGTTGTCACAAGCTCCGAACCAAGTAAACAACCTGTGTTTGCGTGTGTGTTTACTTTTATTTTTACCGCTGTGTATTCCGACTCTGTTTCTAAATCGTACAAAATAGTCACGAGTGTTATTCACCCCCCTCTAGCACTTCTCGATCCAACAAAGGTGACTCGAGCCCTATAATGCAGACTAACCAAAGATGAGTTGAATCGAGTTGGACCATTCAACAGCGCAAAGGATCTCTGGCAAATGTTGATCAAACTTCACGAAGGAACCTCCAACATTAAGGTATGTAAGAAAGATTTGTTGTTAAATAAATTATATAACATCAAAATACAGAACGAAGAATCAACAAGTTAACTACACACTTGGATCCAAGATTTACTCAATAGACTCCACTCAATTGGACATAAAATGGGAAATTGTGATATTATAAGGTATATACTACAAGCCTTTCCTAGGAATACCTTATGGGCATTTATGGTAGATGCCTATAAGGTTTCCAATGATCTTTCAATTATTAGATTAGATGAATTATTTTCTGATTTTGAATTACACAAATGGACTAATGCATGCCAGGCTGAGAAAGGTATTACTTTGGTTGCAAACACAAGCAAGATTAAGAAATCAAAGATCAAATTTTGACCCAAACTTGAATTTGAACTAGAAGACAATAAGGAGATCACCTCTGAACTAGTTAGCCGGGTTTAAAAATTGCTAAAGAAGCAAAGGGAAAGGAATGCCCTACGAGATATGTAGTCTGAGTCGTTAGAAGACTTTGAAGAAGAAGAATAACAAGCTCAAGCAAGCTTCCTTGCTCTACCAGTACAAGCCTACATTGTCGAAACTGAGCCCGAGTCTTAAACTAGTGCTGAATCAGAAATCGAGTCTGAAAGAAGCCACGGATCCATATCCATTTTCGAAGGGCCAAACAATACTGTAAGTTCTCTGGTTGTTGGTGCTCAAGTAGATGATCTACAGAATTTAGTTTCATATTTATTAAGGAAGTTGGCCAAATCCAGTATCCGGGTCAAGTCACTCCAAAAGAAGGTAACATCCCTTAAGGAAGTGACTAACTCGAGTTCTTTGACTGAGCAACCTTGAGATGAAACCTCAACTCAAGTCCAACAACTTGAGGAAGAGAATTTTAATTTAAAAAATCAAGTCAAAGAACTCAAGGACACATTGGAATGATTCACATTGAGTTTCAAGAATCTTGATCTGATTTTTGGAAAACAAAGGGTCGTATACAACCGATTCGGACTCGGATATAAGGCTAAACAAAAAATCAGACCGTACTTATCCTTAGTAAAATGATTAAATAGAAACCTAGCTCAAGCTTGGATCCCAAGTCTAACTTGATTAATCAAGTTAGACCGGACTTAATCAATATTGGATTTCTAAGGATCAAATCCACTACTATGAGAGATTTTATCAAGCCTATGATCCAGGGGTAGCCAATAAAAGACCATTTTTGTTATTAAATAGAATTGCATGATGTTTGATTTAACGCTTTCTTTATTTATGCTTAGATTAGGGTAGATAAGGACTTAGGCTTGATCGACACTTGACTAGTTAGGCCTATGATTTTCAAAAAGAAAATTAAATATCTAATTTCTTTAAAAGGTTTTGTCTAGAAGTGGTTGTTGCTCCAATACTCAAGAAAGTCTAGTACCTCGCCATAGGCTGGAATCTAATTATTGAAATAGATATTTAATCGACTAATTGTTAAATCTAAATCTAACTCAAATGTCGATCAATCCATAGAATTCAATTTAAATTGAGAATAAAAATTAACCATCTCACAAAATCTATAATGTTCCCTGATAGAAAATGGTGAGATGGATTTAGGTTAAAATTAAGAATTAGTTTAATCAAATTCAAATCAAACACAAATTAAATTAAACTTAAATGAACTCAAATCAAATTTAATTAAACCTAAATTAAACTTAATTAATTTCAAAATCATAATAATTTCAAAACTTAATAATTTTAAATTTTAATTAATTTCAAAGTCATAATAATTTCAAAGGTTAAGTAATTTTTAAATTTTAATTAATTTCAAAATCTTATTTATTTTCAAATCTTGATTAATTTTCTAAATTTTAAATAATTCTCAAAATCTTAATTAATTTCAAAACTTAGTTATTTTCAAAGTTTAACTAAATATTTTTTAAAATTCAAATTTAATCATTCAAATATAAATATTTTTAAAATTTCAAATCAGATCAAACTTAAATCAAACTTCAAAATTAACTTAACTTCATCTCACATAAACTCATAAGTTTAACTTTTTTGATAACTTAGAAAAGGTGAGATGGAAAATCAATGATTAATTTAAATAACTTTTTAATCTTATTTTTCATGCTTAGACTCTAGAGCCCCTCAAACTTAAACAATTTATTATTATTATTTTGGCATTAATCAGGAGGGAGGGAGAAAAAAAGGTTAAAATATTTTTTATTTACAAAATCTATGTATTTTTTAAAATTTAAAGTCAAAAGCTAAGTTTTGCAAAAACTTAAGTTTTCTTTTGTATCTTCAAAAAAAGGTTTTGGTGATAAGCCAAAGAGATTATTTTTAGATAAGTGTTTTTACAAGAAAAATCTTTTTAAAAGCTAAGTAAGAAATTCTTTTAAAGCTATAGATTTAACTAAGTATTTTTACAAGGATTTTTTTTTAAAAGCTAAGTAAGAAATTCGTTTAAAACTATAGATTTAGCTAAGTATTTTTACGAGGAAAGTCTTTTCAAAAACTAAGTGAGAAACCCATTTCAAAACTAAGTATTTAGCTAAGATTTTTTCTTTAAGCTAAACACATTTAGCTAAGATTTAGTTAAGTGCTACTTTTAGGGAGAGCTTAAAGGAAAAAGATTAAGAAGTCAACCTTTCAAATTTAAATTTTTTCTACAACTTTTTCTCTCTCTACTTAGGACTATTTTTGATATATGTTAAAAGGTGAAAGAAAGGTTAAAGTTAAGTTAACTTAAGTCAAAACATAATTAAACATAATTTTTTATTAAGGAGGAGTATTTTTTCAAAAAAAAATTGTCAAATTATTTTACTTAGGCTCATGCTCAAATTCCTTATATTACAATAATTTTTGTTATGTTTTACTCAACTTTTAACAAGATTGTCATAATCCAAAAAGGAGAGATTGTTGGTACAAGAAGCACTAGACAATCGAACTTATGTTTTAATTATGGAAAATGGGTTCAAAGTTAAGTTATCTTATGATCTTTCAAGTGTGACTGAGTTTGTAGAAAAGTCTTAAGTGATCTTAGACAGAGGAAGAGTCTTAGTTGAGGTTAGGCAGGTAGAAAGTCATAGCTACATTTAGGTAATGAAGTCATGGTCTAGTGGACTGGGCAAAGTCTTGGGGAGTTGAGGACTTTGTGTGAAATTCTAGAGTCGAGGACTCTAGGTGAAAATCCTAGGGGTGGTGGATACCAAGTAGAAGACTGAACGAGTCATGGAGCGGATGTCCAGCATGAAGTCCTAAAGTCTCAGACATTGAACAAAAGTCCAGTTGGTCTGGAGGTCAGGTCTGACAAAAGATAAACTCTCTTGAGAGGAGTAGGTGAGGATGCGTTCCTCGAAGAGGGAACAGTAGACATCGGTCTGACCTAAGTTTCAACGAAACTCAAAGTCAGGGCTGGACAGTTTGGAGGCTGTTAAAGTCACGTTTTATATATACTATTTGTCTATTATTCTAACCCTGTTTTGCAGGAAGACTAACATTTTACAGAGTCAGATTTTACCTTGTTCGATCTACCGAACGTCAAGATCGGTTGACCGAAACCCCAAGTAAAAGGATTAGATTTCATCTTCTAATGAGGTGTTGATCGAGGGATTGGTTGACCAAACAAAGAGGTCCAGTTGACCAAACAATAGATAGACAATGAGTTGATCGGACCAGATAAGCCAACGAAGATAACGAGATTAGTCGACTGAACGGTGGGATCGGTTGACCAAACAAAGATCTTGTCTAAAGTGGCAGTTTCTAGACAAAAAGCCAAGCCAATACAAAAGGATCGATCAACCGATAAAAGTCAAGTTGTGAAACTTAATCTCAAGATCAATGGATGTGAATCAGGTTCAACTTGGATATAAAAGGAGGCATCGACCAACACTTCAGTACAATGAATTTGAACATCTTATGCTCCTGTGCACTACTCGAAAGACAAGTCCATGAAGCCATAACACTATTCCGATGACCAAAAAGCTTGCATCTCCAACCCTCTAAGTCGTTGGTATAGTTTTTCATATATTGCACTTAATCTACACCATTGTAATTGCATTTGTCTTTGTAATTCTACGAACTGATAGTGAATTACTCAAAGTAAACACTCAATGAGTGTAGACCTTGGAGGAGGAGTCGTCACAGACTCCAAACCAAGTAAAACCAAAGGTGTTAGCTTGGTTTTCTTTCTTACTATTCCGCTGTGTTTACTTTGTTTTCCAAAAAACGAACGTGAAAGTCACATGCACTATTCACCCCCTCCCCCCATCCCTTTCGACAAGGTAAACAATTTTCTAGTTTCCGATTATGTGTCTGGTGCATCTACTGTCCAGAATTCATGTTGGATTTTACTTGCCTAGTTTTTTTAGTTTAACTTGGCGATGAGTACAGTACAACATATTTACTTTGACTCAGTTTCTTCATTTTTTTTACAATTAACTTTTCCCATAGCTCTTTCTCATTTTTAAATAATCCAACTTTCTCAACTTGAGGGTGAGTCAGACCACAAAGAATTATGATTATTGCTTTTGCATTTGATTGAGTTTCTTGCTTCATGTTATGTTTCCATGAGTTTAGTAAGCACAGTTCACCTTTTGTGTATTTTGGCCGGTTGGTTCCATTTTGGATACTACTCTAGCATTCTGAGTTAGTTTTAAGAATGCCTTCCATCTTTCTTCTCCAATTGCAAAACTTTTTCCATTGAAGAGAGGAGGGCGAGTTGTGTTAAATCCTTCCTGTAACGATATTACTCCAATACACAAATTTATTTATGTTGTATTAAGTTTGAGATAGGATATAAGTTTGGTTTGGATTTGGAATAGTTGTAATTAGGGTTCGGATTGGGTTCAGACTGGGCTCAAATTATTAATCAAATTAATTGTTTATTCTGTCTCAAGCATAAAGTTCATCTCATATTAGATTCAGATTTTGCTTTAGGCTGATTGAGCAGAAGTTTCCTAAGTTAGTTTCTAAGCAATGGAAAGACACAAGGGCCTTAAGACAAAGCTAACTTAAGAATCTAACATTAAATCAACTTTAATATAATATCTTGATCTAATTAGTTTAGAGTAAGGTGAGTTAGTTTTTGCTAGTTCCACTTGACTAGATGCACCAAGTGTTGAATGTCTCTATGCATATTTTAAAATTTATTTTCAAAAAATATGTAGCAGAAACATAATAATAATTTTCTAAATTATTATAATACACATCAGACATTCATAGGAACACATATGCATAGATATAATCGTAGAATAGCTTCGTTTAGGAAATATACTTATTAGATGATGTAAGCAGGAACGACATCAACAAACAACCCTCATAAGGATTGTCTTTATTTGTTTTCATGCTGAGATACCTTCAAGATGACTTCTCTAAGTCACAAACTTCGTCTCAGTTTTGGTACTAGCCAAAGAAGGAAGACAACACAATCTTAGAGAAAACCCAAACTTAATTTGTGCCCGACTGCAAAAGCAACCCAACGACACAATATCGAGAGCACAATAGCCCCTTGGTTGCTGTCAGAAGACCTACGACACACAAGTGGTGGGCTGCGACGAGAAATAGCCAGCGACACCAAGGGGACAACAACTCCTTTGTTGCTATCCGATGGCACAACAACATGTTGGTTGTTGTCCGACAGTTAGGTGACTGTCTGGTGGCTAGGGAGGTTGATGGTAGGCTATAGGGGTAGGCAGGAGGATGGCTGATTGTCAGCAAGTGGCCGCGCGACTGGGAAGAAAAGGAGGCGGCGATGCTTCCTTTATGGGCGACGACAAAGAGAGGGAGAGAGGAGAAAAGAAAAGCACTAAAACAATTTTAGGTTGTCTCATGTTTCTCTCCCATGGAGAAGTATTTATACATCTCCATAAGGATTTGATAGCAAGATCAAAACCCATACCCATTATGTTAACCCAATCCATTAGCACTAAGTTTAGTTTAAAAACTAAATCATCTTAGTTTACAACCAAATTAATTTTAGTTCATAACTAAATCAAACCAATTGTTTATTATTAAACTATAATAAATTCAACTCGCCTACAATAGGCGTGACTCATCATCGCTTCCGGTGCGATAAATACTTTCCATATTTACCCCATTTGTTTAGTTATATCAAACTTAATTATCTCAATTTGAGATGAAAGGGGAGAGCTGGAAAATTATTATTTTTTTAAAAAAATAAAAATAAATATAAAAAGGAAGAGAGGTATTATGGGAAAGACAATGGAAAGAGATATGTGATTTGGTCAATTTTAAAATGGGTACGTTTTTTTTTATAAATCACAGTTGAATATTTATATTTACCGAAATTTAAAAAATTGTGATCAGTTCCGTATTTATATTTCAAGTTTATTGTTTATTCTTTAAAACATATTATAAATTCTTATTTCGTTTAGTTAAATATTGTCTTATTTGCATAGTCACAACCCTAAACTCACTGCTACGATCCGGTTTCTATATTTGGATTTCTTATATGTCATAATTTCCAGTTCGCCATCTGCATCGCCGCCAGTGTTACCTCCGCCCTCATTTCGTTTTGCGCGCCACCACTTCGCTGCCCTTGTTATTCATTCGCCCTTATGCAGAGAAGTTGTATTGTTAGCCCGAGTAGAGGAAATCGAGCAGTCCCTAATCATAAATTCAATTTTAAATGGAGTCCATTGATTAAAATCTTTATTTCCACTTCCTAGTTAAATATAATAGATACTAATTTACCTAATTATCCCTAATATTTTCAGATATAAAAAGTTTAAAAATAAATATAATTTTTCTTAAACTTAGCACATTAAACTATAATTCAGTATATTTTATATCAAATTAAGTAGATAGAAAATATATTAGATTTTCTTTAAATTGTGCTGAATTTAGAAGAAATTATATTAAATAGGAAAAAAATCATGTTCAATTTAATAGAAAATATACTAGAATCTAACTTAAAGTGCCGAATTTAAGAGGAATTATACTTATTTTTAGATTTTGTATACCTAAAAAATATTAGGGGCAATTTTAATAGAAATATACTGAAATATAGTTTAAAGTGCTGAATTTTGATAGAAATATACTGGATTCTAGTTTAAAATGCTGAATTTAAGAGACACTATACTCATTTTTGGACTTTTTGTCCCTAAAAAATCTAAAGGGTGATTATGTAATGATATTTGCATGAGGAAGTTGAAGCAAATGAAACTTTGCATGCAGGGAGTGAAAACAAAGTTTTTTGAATATAGGGACTGCATGCAAAGTTCAAGTTGTGATTGAGGATTTTTCTCTAATTTATCGTAAAATCATTTTCAAATTCTTATTCTTAAACCCATAATTTAAACACTATCTTTTTAATGTCATTTCATTTTCTCATTCTTAAATCCATCAACCAAACACCCCTTAATTCATTTAATAAAATTATTTTTTTTTAAATTTAGATTGAGTTTTAAAATTTTGTATTCAATTAAATTGAAAAAAAAATCGAATTTTAATCCGACCTGTATTTAAATATCGGAGAAGCCTAAATCCCTAAGGTGCGTTTGGTTTAAGTTATCACATATAACATTAATTATATGATTACCAGGTAATCACATAACCAATGTTATGAGGAATAAAACATAACCAAATATTGCTTGGTTCAACCTAGGTAATGTAACATAAACTTATTTGTTTGAAGGTTTTAATGAATAACCTAGTTTAATATTTTACTATATTACCCTCAGTTACAAAATCAACCAAACATACTATTATTATTATTATTATTTTAAACTCTACATTTTTTTTTTTCAAGTCTTTCTATATTCTTTATTTTTTTATTTTTTTTCGGGTTTTTATTTTTTTTTCCTATTTTTTCCATTTTTATTTTTTTTGTTTTTTTAATTTTTTAATTTTTACATTTTTAAAATTTTATTTTAAATTTTATTTTTTATGTTTTTTTAATTTTTTTTATGTTTATTTTACGTTTTTCTATTTTTTTTATTTATTAATTTTTTTAATTTTTTAAAATTATTTTTTACATTTTTTATTTTTTTACATTGTTTCTATTTTCTATTTTCTTATGTTTTTTTTTCTATTTTTAAAGATTTTTTATTACTTTTTTTAGGTTGTTTCTATTTTTATGTTTTTTTTATGTTTTTTTACATTTTTTATTATTTTACCTTTTTTTTTATTTTTTTACCTCTTTTTCCTTTTTTTATAAAGTTTTTTATTTTTTTTTATATTTTTCATTTTTCATTTTTGCTTTTCGTTTTTCTTTTTTATCATATTTTTCTCTTTTCCCAGAGTATTTTGGGTAAAAAAAATCGTTAACTCCATAATCAAGAAAAAACTCAGTTTTCCAAGGTTTTCTGATTCCGAGTTGTTTGCCCCTTTTGCTAACATGTCGGGCATGAAACATTACTTGGAAATCATATATTACCTAAACTAAACAGGGTTTTTTTTATAACCTTGGATGGATAACCAAAGTTATCAAGGATAACCCCAACCAAACTCAACCTTAGAGATATAATAAGCATATACTAAGGATACTCATTTAGGAGTCCTAGGAACGGTATTAAGCATATACCTTAGCAAATATTGGTTGGTTACCTTTTCATCGAGATTCGTGAGTTCAGTGATGAGTTCCTTGATCCTTGAGTGAAGGTGTGCAACGGTTTCACCTTCTTCTAATCAGAGATTGCTAATCTAATTTCAGAGTAGGTCCCGTCTAGAGAGTTTGGCTTCGAACGTACCTTCGTGTAGCGAGTTTGGTTTCGGAGTAGGCGTCGATTTTGTTGACTTCTTGTAGAGGTAGCACGCTCAGTAGATGAAATTTAGTTCGTCCATTTGCCAAGAAGTTTGCTTGCTCCTTCTTGGTCCATTGATATTCTTCTTTGTCCTTTGGTGCTACAAAACTATATTTTAAAATTAGTAATAAATCAAAGTCCATTTTGAAGAATACCTTCATCTTTCTTTTCTAAATTGCAAACTTCCCCTCGAACTTTGGTAGATAGATGCTCGGTCTGGCTATCTCTTTTGCTTTGATCGGCGATTAGTCTTCTTGAAGCAACCTGACTCTGATACTAATTGTTGGTCCCCTGGTGGCAGCTAGAGGGGAGTGAATAGTCCTGCACAAAAATAAAAGAAACAATTTTTTTTCGAACTTTACAGCTTGATTAACACTTGCATAAAAAGTAATAAGTAGTAAACTAAAGACAGAGACACAAAAATAATTACTTGGTTTGCAATTAGATGATTGCTAATCTAAGGTAATTAAAACTAACTATCATAATCTCCTTCAGACAGAAAAGCCTCTTACAGTGTTGACAGCTCACACAGTAGAAGAACAAACAAAGAATTGGTTCTACAAGTGTTGTTCTAAGCTACTAGGATCAAGGATGTATTTATAGCCCTGATCGGGGCGCCTAGAAGGATTCTAGGCGCCTGGATGTGGATAAAATTTTATCCTCATCGCATCAGATCGTGACAGCAGCATTTCGATAACATTTCTAGTCTGGGAGCCCGGACCCAAAAGTCAACCTCCTGTTGACTTTTGGTCCGGGTCTTCCACTCTAGTTCCGTTCGCTTAGATCCAGGTCTTTTGCTCCGACTCTACTCGCTTGGGTGATTTTAGCCATCCGAAATAGGGCTCACCCTAACCTATTTTTTGGTCTTCTCGAGCAACTTTCCGCTCTCGCTTCTCATCCCTTGGAAACGTCGCGCACCTCCTTCTCATCCGCCAGCGTACTCTTCCACAACACCTCGTTCCTCGGATGTACTGAGCCCGTCGACTCTCTCCAGTGTTGTTCTTCTCGCTAGCTGCGTCTTTCGCTTGACCTTTTGTGCTCCTAAGTTCCTACACACTTAGACACAAGGACATCAAACACATAACAGAACCTAACTTGACTTGATTAATCACATCAAAACCTCCATGAAGTACTTACAATAGAGTTTTGCCATGCTCGATGCTTGGAGAGGGTCCAGGCACCCGGATCGTGGCACGTCATCAAACGGTCAATTTCGACCAATGGGCTATAAATTGAGTCATGACCTTCTTCATTTCATACAACACACTCTGTATTCATTCTTATTTCAAATTTCTGTATTCTCACTGCTGTAAGAAGTTTCTCTGCCTTCATAAAAGGAGAACTTTCTACTGGAGCTTTCTACCTTAGATTAGCAACCTTCCCAGTTGCAAACTAAATAAACTCGGAGTCTTCTCTTGTTTTTATGCTATATTATTAATTAACTAATGTGTGTTTGTCTTTGCTAAAGTTGAAAACAAAAGAAAGTATAAATTTAATTACAGGGCTATTCACCTCTCTCTAGCCGGTCACACGGGACCTACAATTGGTATAAGAGCAAAGACACTTCAGAAGGACTAACCGCTGACCGAAGCACACAAGAGATGACTGGAGCTAGCATCTACCCACCAATGTTTGAGGGGGAGTTTACGTTCTGGAAATGTAAAATTTAGTTTTGAAGTTCCCAAAAGTAAAGATGGAAAAGAACTTGAGGAGCATCTTTGGACTAAGAAGCAGCGCAACAAATTCATGGCAAATGGGAAGGCCGAGTTCTACCTTCTGAGCGTTCTTCCTGCTTAGGAACTCTATAAAGTCGACAACTACCACTGTGCAAAAGAATTTTGAAAAAAGTTCTTGGAGCTCTGCGAACAATCAAAAGAATAATCTGATTTTGCTATGGATACCAATTTGTCCGAGATCGAGGAGATTATCGGAACTGCACTAATTGTTGAGTACCTGCCTGAAGACAGGGGCGTAGCTACATGGGGCCGAGGGGGTGTGGCCGCCCCCCCCCCCCCCGAAAGTTAGGGGAAAAATTCA
>JBBMJZ010413112.1:8997259-9017340 GCA_037833815.1 Zingiber zerumbet
CCAGATACTTGATTGGAAAAGTCTTAACTGGAAGTTAAGTAAGAACAAGACCAACTGGATAGTTGACAGAAGAAAAAAAAATCAAGTGGATCAATGTTAATAGAACACTTGGTGTGAAAAGTCTCGGTGAGTGAAGTCGGACAGTAAGAAAGTCCCAGTGAGTGATGTTAGGTAGTGAGAAAGTCTCAATAAGTGAAGCCAAGCAATTAAAAAACCCAGTGACTGAAACTAGACAGTGAGAAAGTCTTAGTGAGTGAAGCCAGGTAGTTAGGAAGTGTCGGTGAGTGAAGCAAGAAAGCCCTGGTGAGTGAAATCAGACAATTGGAAAGCCCTGGTGAGTGAAGACAGACAATTGGAAAGATCTGGTGATTAAAGCTAGGAAGATGAGAAGCCGCGGTGAGTGAAGCCAGGCAATGGAAAGTCTAGGTGGGTCAGCGGTTGACCGGACACTTGGTGATTATAAAGTTCAGGTGGGTTAGCGGTTGACTAGACACCTCATGATTGGAAAGTCTACGTGGGTCAGCGGTTGACTGAACAATTGGTGATTGGAAAGTCCAAGTGGGTTAAAGGTTGACCGGACACTTAGCACGAGATAGAAAGTCCACATGGGTCAAAGTTTGACCGAAGACTTGGTGGAGGTATCCCAATAGGTCACGATTGACCGAATATTGGGAGAGGGAACCCTAGGACTGAGGTTTAGAAGCTAGGGTTGCCAAATCGAGTGATACAATTGATTTGGCAGAGCTTAGGTGATTAAGCTCCAGCTTAATCACTTAAGGCTCAAAATCGTGAGAGCAAAAGGGTGTTGAATCGCTTAGGGTAAGCGATTACCTTAATCGTTTAAGAAACCTTCTATTCTAAACAGAACCTGTGGTAAGCGATTAAGCAGGGAAGCTTAATTGCTTACCGTATTTCTTGTGATCGAGCAAAAAGGAGTGAAATCGATCAGGCTAATCAATTCAGCCCCTCTTAAGCGATTGTGCTAATCACTTAAAGTTGGAAATATAATCGTTCTGCAGGTTCAGAGCAGGTTGCTGACGTGGTAATCGCTTAAAGAGAAGCTTAAGTGATTAAGGAGCCCGAGGTAACCTTTGAAAAGGGTTTTTCGTGACTGTTCTCCATAGAGCTCCACATGCCAATTCTTAAGATTTAGACGAGACAAGTGTTATTACATTTCCCACCTTCAAGATGTTGGATATAATTATCCCTATTAGGTGGGCTTGTTTATAAGTTGCATATGTAAATACGATCTGACCCCTTTAAAGTGATCTAACTTAGACTTATTGGGTTCGGCTGTTGGATGTAGACCTTGTATGTATAAAACCTTTAGTCCCACATCTATTATCATCTATATGCTGATAATATATGTTCAGTATATATATGGATTTATAATCTCGCATCTATTATTATCTATGGGTTGATAATAGATGTCCACTATATATAGGGTTGGTCCCCAAAGGCTTAGGAATAATCTTGACATAGTTTCTTATTCACCATTGATAAGAAGTTTTACGGCGCCGTCATCTCTTAAGCCCCTTGGAAGACCTTCCTTTCCTCTACATCTTATTCTACAGAAATCAAGCCAACGACGCTAAAGATAAGGATATGACTCTTCAATTAGATTCCTTGTCTATTATGTTTATGTATTAATTTTTCTTATGCCATGTTTAATTGATGAAACAAAGATCTATGCTTATATGTTATTGTATTTCCTATATGTGAATTCTTATACAGTTCTTAGAATCCATGCAGCTTAGGTTTTACAAGAACTATCACAAGAGACATTCTAAAGCTAGAAAAGCTCAAGAAGATCAAGATTCAAAGTACTAAGTCATGTTTTGATTTGTATTTGTTTCCTTGTTTCAAGTTATATTCTTGTTCTTGAGCTTGTATAAGGCTTCTCCGCCTCTGGATTATTTTTGAGAATGAGCTCTTTCAGAGTGTATGTGTGAAAGAGGGTCAAATCCTTGTATTAGTTATCTCAAAGAGGTGAATACCAAGTAAATCCTTATGTTAGTATTGGAGGATTCTTCGCTTCAAGTATTCCGCTGCAAATCATCTTCATTGAAGCGAGCAAGCTATTCACCCCCTCCTCTACCTCTCCTTGGTCCCAACACATAATCATATCTCTAAAGCTTCTTGATCCATTTTTTTATTCATGTTAAAGATCATCCAAGTGAAATTTGTTCTTTTCTTATAAAGATTATATAATCATATCCCAAGCTTCTTGATTCATTTCCATTGATCCATGTTAGAGATACATTCCAAAAGAAACTTAAATTTTTTATCGTCAGTTCATATTTGAAAGCATTGATCAAGAAGATATAATCTTCAGTCGTGTATGATAGCCAACATCTCTGTTTATTTTATAAAGATATCGTTCTAATCGTATTTATTCTATTATCTTTAAGATGAACAATATTTTGATTCAATCAGAATAATCAAAAGAACCGAACTAATTCAGAAATATAAATTCAGTTTATTTAAAAATTCAATTTTTTAAAATAATATTGATTATTTCAGTTAAATATTCAATTTCAACTATAATTTTTAAATCAATTAGACTAATTTTTTTATTAAACAATATTTTTTAATAAATATTAAATATTTTTATTTTTTTTAAAAAAAAGCAATTAATTCATTGTTAGAATTAATCAAAATTTTTTTTATCAATTTGATTTGTTCAATTTTAATATTATAAAACAATCGATACGATTGCCAGAACAAATTTTTAATTAATTTGATTTTAACAAATTCAATGTTCATCTTTGTCTTAAGTTGATATCCTCAGCCGCAAACCTCATTCAATGATTGGCTAGATATTCTCATCTCTGTTGATAATTGTCTAAGACTTGATTATTTCAATCATATAAGAATGAAAAGTTAAAACATGTTTTTCTCCAAAATTCCACATGTTATCTGCACAAACTACGCTAGTTAAAGGCGTCATTTCAATAACCCTGATTAACAAACAATGTCTTCAGCACTCCCATGGTGTTACTTCTGTCTCAGAAGATTAGATACCATAATTAACATTTTTTAGCAGAAACTGCGGTAAGTGGATTGAGTAGGTGGACTATCAATCCACTTAACCAACACGGATAACTCGCCAGACTCAACATTGCGAAGCCTCAACCGTGCGTCCAGTACGATCTCTCCATTTACACATTTGATAAAGCTGTCCGACAAGAGGCAGTTATCGGAATCAGGTGTCACTTTTCTTAGCTGGGTCTCTCCTGTGGTGAGCTTCAGTGCTCGTTTCAGCTTCGAAGAAGAGGAAAGCGGCCGAAGATCAAGGAAGGTATGACCCATCTTGTCATCGAACTTAAATCTGTCCCAATCGAAAACTTCCTGAGAGAAGCAGGGTGAGTCGAATTGAGTCAGTGCTAGAAAACAGACTTTCACAAGACATTTCTTTAAAAAAAATTGATAAGGACAAATTGAGTACCTCTATCTCTAATATTGTGAGCCACATAGCAAACTCTAAAGTTCGTATCTCGACAAAATCGGAGGGGTATCAATCCAAATGGCAAAACCTTTACCATGTTCAGAAAGACTTTCGATGGCTTCTCTTGCATGGTAATTAGTTTTGTCATAGAATCGTTAGTTTTTTTTTTTGGGGAATAATTAGTAAAAGCATTCTTCTAATGCCAAAAAACTAAACTAGACAACTTCCATATGAGAAAACATGTTGATCACAATGCAGATTAGAGATTGTTTGTGCAAAGACTATATAAGTCAGAGATAAATAAGAGTTGCATGTTGATGATCATGCAAGTCATGTTCTTTTTAACTGTACAATGGTCTGTCAAATGCAAAATAGCATTGATTGTTTCTGGAATCTAGACTAAGTGTATCAAGTTGGGATTATCACCTAATATTCTTGACTTCATTGCAGATAAGACCAATTCAAAGATCAATGCTCATTATTTTATCTGAGTTTGGGTTTGTTTACGACGAGTTCTGAATTGGTCAAATTGCACCAATTAAGACAAAATAAATGAATTAAACTAGACAGAAGTAAGTCAACTATGAAGTAGACATTCCAACTAGTACAAGTTTCCAGATTCTAATGCATCAAGTTGGGCATCGCGTTGTTTGACTAGCATATCGTCTAATATCCCTCGACCTCATTGCAGATAGAGCTAAATGACCATTCTTTTGTCTGAGCTTGCCACATGTTGGGTGGTTTATAGCAAGGAAAGACCGGAATTGGTCAATATCATACCAACCAAGGCACAAGAAATGAATTTAAAAAAGCAGTAGGGAGTCAACTATGAAGCAATCAAACCAAGTGGTACTAGCCGCAATCCAAATTCAGCAAATATTTAATGTAGCATATCCTACTTACCAATCTTAAAACATCAACTGGCTCTTTTACACGGAATGTCAACTCTTCATTCCAAACAGGATTAAGGCAGCATTTAATAACCTTTGTCTTTGTTGTCTGAAGAACATATTAAAGTTATTACTCATAGGAAGAACAGCTAATAGAATGTTTCTTAAACCAAAACATTATGCTAACCAGGGATTTATTTAGAAGAGAATCATTAGATAATGAGAAAGATCAAGATCGACTACAAGCTTGAGGATTAAAGAAATATCTTTTTTAGGATTTTCATATAATATGCACCCTTCACAGTATCATAAACTGCAAGTTTTGAGGATTCAGGAAGATTAAAGTTGATGGTTCTACACAATGAACCAAGAAAAGCCAAAGAAGCTTTTGTCAAGTGATCTATAGCTAAAATGGTGGCCAAAAAGCCTAGAAAGAGAGAGAAGAACACGCTTGACTTGCCTGCTTCCCTAACTTCGCCACGACATAAGGATCGCTGCTATTGAAATCCCTGATCGCCAGATCATTTCCTTTAAGAATGATCACCTTGAGAAGTCCAGCACCTTGCTCCATGGTTTCCCTCATCTGAGATAGATCCGACGAAGACCTGACCACGCATAACAATCGACCATAGTAAATGCCAAACGAACGGCGATTCTCGATCAACTCTCACATACAAATCCTTGCAGAAAGCCACATTCAGCAAAACCCCCAAATAATCCCAAGAGACAAAAAAAAAAAATGAACGGAGGAGAATCTAGAAATTAAGCAAAATCTGTTTTTCTTTTCTTTCCTCACTCGGATCGTTCGCGTAGAGAAACTTATTTTGCCCCAAAAATGTACGAGTTGTAGAAGAAAACTCCATTTGACGAGCAAAAACCAGCGATAAAACCCTCAAAATTCCATGAAATTCATCCTAAACAAGAGAACTCCAGCTCCGGACTCAACGATCGGTGTGTAATATAAACTTCAACGAGCGAAAGAAGAGGAGTACTACTACCTCGAGTATCGAGGAGGAGGAGGGAGGAGCGAAAGTAGGAGCGCCGAGGAAGGCGAGTGGCGACCGATCGGGCGATGGCTGCTTGGATTATTATTGCTGGAGCTCGCCGCGTTTAATTGGAAAAACAAGGCAGCCGCGGAGGACGCGGCCGAGCGTGCGACCCACCGGAGGGAGAATGGTCCGTGCCTTCTTCTCACGCATTAACATCGTGCTCCAAAAGACGGCAGTCAGGTAATAGCTAATCACTCACCACGCGGGTCCCACGCGTCGATCCTCCTTGGCTTGGACCAATCACGGCTGGGTGATCTGGCGGGGCGACGATTGGGAAGCGCGTTAGGCTGGAGGACGGATTTCGTCGGTGGTGTGCCTTTGTCGAAGGTCTCTGTTGTTTTTTGTGCTTCGAGATCACGTGCAGTTGATTTATAATGCAAAGCACGTTGATTTCGAAAGACTAACTTTACAGACAGTGGGAACGGTCGGAGGATTACAAGTTTTAACTATCATTACCTACTCCCTGTCTCGCTATTCTTTACCTTACGAGTCATTATTACAATATATCAATCAACTGATAAATTTATTCCTCGGAATAATTCTAGTCCTAAATCTAAATTAGGTTTTTTTTAAAAAATTAATATTAGAAGATATGAATATAATTAAGAGAATTAGACGAATATACATATGGTAAAAGACGATTCACTCGTCCCAGTATCCCCGTCAATCTGTCCCTAGGTTAATACGAAGAAGATGATAAATCACGGATGACCACTAAATATTAGTATAGGTGGTCAAGACATCGGGGAAGGCATGCTCAGAAGCGCCGAGTTTCGATTCCAAAACCTCATTTGGCAATATCTCATTCCTCAACCATCGCACCGTCCTGATAAGACAATTAGACGAACACACATGATCTCGTTCCATATCGTTCTGAGCTTTCTAGGTTCATCAGTCGATTTTGATCAAAATCGACGCTGAACTTAGAGAACTCAAACTAATATGGAATCATATCCTATGTGTTCATCTAATTCCCTCCAAAAAAACACTATATTGAGAGTAGTGACTTTTTTAATACGAATGTGTTCAAAAAAATCTTATTTGTATTCAAAAAAGTTACTACTCTCAATATAGTGTATCAAATTGATGTTTGAGAATATGAATATATAAAACCTAGTTTCATGTCATTCCAAACTATCTAAGTCCAACAGTTAATTTTGGCCAAAGCTTGTCAAAACGATTGATGGAGCTAGAAAGCATGAAACTAGGTTGTATGTGTTTATCTAATTCTCCTAATTATATTTATACGTTTAAATATCAATTTGATATATTATATTGAAAGTAATGATTTTTTTAATATGAATATATTAAAAAAAATCTGATCTATGTTTAAAAATCACTACTCTCAATATATTATGTCAAATTAATATTTAAAGATATCAAGAAAACTAGACATACATATTAAAATAATTATTCAAGATTTAATTTCTATTTTATGAGTTTGAGTTAATTCAATCTTTTATTCTCATGTTATAAAGTTTTAAAATCAAATTTATTTGATAATGTAAAATTTTATTGATGAATATAATATAGAAATTGTATTTATTACTAGTCACGGACAATTCACAATTCATGTGATAAAAGGTGATTCGCTCGCCTCCAGCACCCCCGCCAACCCGTCCCTAGGTCAACACGGAGGAGGTAAAATGGCCAAGACATGAAGGAGGTTATGCTCGCCAAGTTTCGAACCCAAAACCTCATGTAACAACACCCCATACCTTAACCATCGTACCGTCCCAAGGGGACAATATTAAACACGTAATCGTTCAAACATATTCTTTAAATATTATTTAAACTTATTCATTTAATTTATATCCATGAACAATATTAAACACATAAAACGTTCAAACTTATTCATCTAATTTAAAGGGTTATAATGGTTCAAATTTATTCATTTTATTTACTTTTCAAACGAACATAAATAAATTCTTTTCAATTTATTCACAAACATTTAATTCTCTTGCGGCCCTAGAAAAGGGAAATGAAACTTCCGACAATACTTGGATTTTTGCTACTCTGTGGAACAAAATTCGTTGAAACACCTTCTGTTCTTAGATGTCAATGAAGATCAATACTAACACTAAAATTTGAAAAAGCAGGCCACAGGTGGACTTGTTGAAAGAAAATATAATATGAATCAGCTCTATAGATATATCCAACAAGTCTTTTCTATAAATATAAGAAAAGATAAAATCTTATTTCACATTACCCTCTGGAAATAAAACTTCTCTAAAAAAAAAATTGTAAATCCACTAAACGGCCCTCCTAGTATCGGCCTCGCGGATATGGAGGGAATAAAACTTCTCTAAAGTTATTGGAGATCTATGTGATCTCCAACAATCCTGCCATTTATTGCGAGGTGTTATCAAAATTTTCGTTGCTGGAACTCGCATGCTCATTCTCAAGCTTAGCTCGGTGTATGAGTAGGAATTCATGCTGTTCACGATCAACTTGGCGTACCTGCTGCTTATTTTGCTCACATAAATCAATCAGTTGGATGATCCCCAATTTTCCTGGTAAATAGGCAGGGACTAACATTCAACCTCATCAACTTATAGACCTTGGCTGAGTTTCTATAATGGATTCAGTTGCACAAAGAAGCAACGCCCTTGCGAAGCACCGCCAAAGGCAAAGAGATGGACCTGCTCGACCTGAGATGAAGTCATGGTTGTATGCAACGAACATTAAAGTGGAGAGTTGGAAGGGAACCGCCGCATTAGTTGAAGAAAAAAGTAGAATCCAGAACATCTCTCAGGTTGAAATCACCCCGCTCGGGCATCGGTGGGAAATTTAATGTCGGGAAGGATTGCTGAAAGCTCTCCAGTAACTGCAAAGAAGCACCATCTGGCATGTCAACAGTTTGAACTCAAAAGGGAGAGGATTAAGCAATCGGCATTAACAAAAAGAAACCAACAACGTGATCAAAAAATTAGTGAGTTTGAAGTTTAAAACAATTGGTCATTCGGTAAAACTGCTACATTAAAGCTATTCTGACGTTAGTATAAAGGCATGTAGAAGTAGGTATTACATTTTCCAATATTGGCTTCTGATAGAGTTCCACAAACTTTTCACGAAGAATTACATTCATCTGGTCGACATTGCATGCATGTGTCCAGTACGAATCATGGACTCCTGCAACATAATGAAAAGGATGTATAATCAGTAACTTCATGCTACAGTAGAGATTGCTGTTTATTTAATCATGTAAAGTTATCATCCATAATAAAAGAATGCACCTGCAAAATTTAATCCTGCTCTTCTGCAGGCAACTGCAGTCATCATCATGTGAGAACCATCAAGAGAGTGAACAAAGTTTGGGGGAAATGCTGTTTTTTGCCGTTTCACCATGACCTATAGGAGCAACAGGCAGGTTCAAAAATTAACCATCTAAAATCTTGATCACGGATCAAAGAAGATTATGCTAAGACTTCAGCTACAGGAAAAAGAAAAAGGTGAAAAGGAATAGAACACTATAGAAGCAGACCTTGTCAGTTTCCACTTTCAAGGTTAATATCTGAAGAGATGTTTTAACCTGCACAACATTGTTAATATATATGGAAGACTAGTAAATGCCCAACAAAGAAAAACAAAGTGGAATCTTGGATCAATGGCTTCAAATATGACTTACACAATACTGTCCTAGTGCACGATATGGCTGAACTACAGGAAGTCCAAGAGGAGTAGTCCACCTCACTGTATGGTTTTCTGAAGCAATAATCTGTAGGACAAGATGACTCAGTTCATTACCTAGTTTTTAGCACTTAATGATATAGTGAACTTAAGTGGATGTTCTTAATATGAAAAAGCATGTGAATAATCATCAGTGTTAATTATCAGAAGTTAACACCTAATATTATATCAACTTATAGGAAATTTAAGCATTCAAGGAAACACAATATTCTGATGACATTCATTCAGAAAATGCAAAAAGATATGTAAATTTAATGAATATGTGAAATTTATTTGTCTCGATATATTTTTGAAATTTTAATAGAAATAATGGTGAACTGGATTACTATCATAAGCGATGTGGATAACTAATCTCACCACCACACTTCATGATTTAACAGCATTTTCAACATTTCTTTCCAGAAGGTCTTAATCAGTTACTATACTTAAGATTTTAATTTCATCTTACAATCTTTGCAGCGTCCATGATTAATTAACCGATTACAAACCTTCGCACAGTCACCAAGCCAGCTCATAATTCTACGTGCTGCTTCAAAGATCTCCCCTAGTGCAGTCAACGTTGTCTGTACAAATGATAATAGACTCTCAGATAAACAAAAAGTATTCAACTAAACCTAAAGCATATAATGGAAAGAAAAAACTGAGAAAAGGATTACTTCTTACTTTGGCAGCATAACAAGAAGCAATATATAGCTCATGATCATCAGCAATAACACCACGTTCTTTCAATCTTTTTTTAATTTGCTCTCGAGCTCCAACATAAGTTACACCATAAACAGATGTCATGACAGTTTGCTTCACTAATTTCCTGTCGACCTTAATAAAAAACAAAGAAAAAGCAATTACGAAGGAGCAATCAAAATTTAATGCATGGTTAACAAGAAAGTAAGCCCCCATTTCCACATGGACTTGCAAACATGGCATCCACAGTATTAGAAAGAAATATCAATCCAAATTAGAATCAACGATCTATAGGTGAACAGACAAAGGTGTTCTTGCTGCAAAATTCAAACTAGAGCCAGCTAAGTATTAGTACGATGTAGCCCGGGTAATGCACAAACCTGATCAACTAATAGTTTTGCCCTTAAAGCATCTGGGTTTTTAGCAGGATCTTCTTGTGCATCTCTTTGCATGATTTCATGAACCCTGCATTATATAAATGATCTCTTTCATCATTCCAAAAAGATAACCAAAACCAATTTCAATTAGATAATATCCTTGAAGATTTTCCAGTCAAAGGGGTAGTGGTAAAATTTAATAAGTTCAAACAGCAGCTTGTGGAATTTGTAATTAATTAGTAGCTTTCAGAGATGCAAAGAAATTGGAGATGAATCAAAATAAGTTTCAAATATGTGAGTCATCTTACTAACTAATTCAGCTCAAAGATCAAAACAATTCCTAAATTCTAGAACTGCATAGATTTTGCTGCCGCAGGCAACCCTTTGTGTACAGTGCACACACGTCAGAAGAAAATAGGTGAAGTTGCTGATACAGCATAAATTTCCCTTAGGAAAGTGTGCTTATGTTATCCAACTAACAGAACCACTTAAGGAAAAACAAAAAAGTAGAAAAATATGGTGGCAGAATACGTGCTTAAACCATTTCAACACAGGTGGGGATAATCATGCATATCAACAGAGAAGAATGGTTCTTATGTCCATACCAAGGTGTCAGAATGCTTATTTGCATTAGTGTGTGTCGACCCTCTGCATATCAATTAGGCAGGATAGTGGTGCATACGTGTTCAGTATTAAAAAAATATTAAATAAATCTTTATATGATAAAAATTGACTAGCACGTAGCCAGTAAAGTATAATTATCAACATCCAATTCATATTTCCATGTTTCCACATGGAAAAATATGCATGTCAATCATCTAATGGAAAACCCATATCAATCAATATTAATCAACAATGTATTACCACCATGGTTTGTAAAGTCACAATCCAGATCGTAGGATCAAGCACTAAATCGATCCAAGATCGATTGTGATCTGATTTTGTAGTGGGATCGGAGCGGATCGCTGGGATCGTATAGAATCAGTGGGATTTGTACAATTCTATAATCCTATGATTCTACACTTTATGAGGTCATAATTTGTGACTCGGATTGAATCATGGGACACATAATATATTAAATCGAAGCTCATTCAAATATCTACATTTATTACCAGGTGTAGCACATAACCTCCCAGTCTTAGGCCCAAAAAGCATTGTTTAAAGCCCTTTTAGAGGTTCCTAACAATTTTTGTCATTGTATTAGGGTTATTTTCTTCTTTTGCATTATTAGGGTTTGAGACTATTTAAAACATGTGTTTACTTGATGTTCAGCAGTTTTGATCATCACGAATATTTTCTTTCGTTCCTTTCCCTAAAATTATGAGTTTTGGATGTCTATTTCCTGGTGTTCGAATCAACGAAATCAACATCCAATCCTACTATCATGACCGATCCAATCCTGACTCCAAATCGAACCTGCGATCCTATGAACTATGATTACCACCACCACCATCAAGTCTGTACCAACCATTTGGGGTCAGTTATATGAATCTATCTCCTTGCTTGATTTACTACCTATGCTGAATATTTCTATATGATTTCTCAATGTTCACTTTGTTGCTATTATGCAATAACATTCTATAGCATTCCTACTAGCTATTTCCCTAGGTAATATCCTTGTTATCTAGTCTTCAAATTTACACAAAATGAGTATTTAGGGTGTCAAGATATTAGGTTGCTACTAGACATGCTCCACAACTGAACTTGATCTTTTTTTTTTTTTTTGAAATTTATCACTGCTCGTTGAGGATTTGTTGTTTGTTTTATCTCTGTTTTAATTGTTTAAGTGTTTCTCTTAGTAGTTGGTTGGTTGCCTTATTTCTGTTTTAATCTTCTCAGTATTTACCTGAATACTCATTAGATTGAATAAATGTACTTGATTGTGTCACACTTTCATATGCTCAATACCGGTAATTAGCTTTAGATCGCATTGTGTAAATGTGATACATTGTCACCCAGATCAACATGAGGGTAGCAACGGAATTGTCATGACAACAAGTGGATTCCATCCCACTGATCAGATGCCATTTGAGCTGTGACAATGTTCCATTCTACACAACTCCATTACCAATTCTGATCCTTAGATCTAACCACTAGATTGAACATTGTTCTTTGACTGAACAATCACAATTGTTTCAGTTCCATTGGTCTGAGTTATGGACATCTTATTAAGCTACCGCCTTATAATGGCCATTACAAAATGCTAATAAGACATTCTAATAGCTAGTACCACAGAAACATCTGCAGATTATACAGCATTGAGTACCATAGAGACGATTCATATAGAGTACTGTCAGGGATAGTACCACAGAAATATTTAAGGCTATGTTTGCTTGTATGGGAAGTCGGGGAGAGAGAGCCTCACAAAATTACATATGGAACTTAATCATTATGTACATCTTCTGTACCACTTTCCCTCATCCCCCTCATACCTTCCAATCCATCCATGTAAACTAACCATAAATTGCTTGGCTTCTAAATATTCAGACATGCCCAGATAAAATTTATCAATCAAACCTAATATTGCCCAAGCCTCAATTATTGATATCAAATTGATAACACGTTATTGAATAAATTTTAAAGAACAAAAGAAATATCAACATCAGGATAAGCCAAAAAAGCAACACTCATAAAATCAACTCAGTCGCCAAAAAATCAACCCTGAAGAAAATAATGAAGCAATGAAAATGGAAATCAATGACTTGACATGATTGTAAACATAGCAACAAGAAAATGACATGATGCAGTTGTATGATTCATGATGATTAAGGAAATAAAGTCGTCTATTAATTTCTTATGAACATATACATTTATAAAATATCAGTTTTTAGTGAAATACAGATATCCATGGAGGTTTGACGAAAGAACTCACGAAACCAAATGTTGGTTATCTTATTAGAATAAGACTAGTACAACGAGACAAGATAAATGAATCAAAGACAATAAAACAAGCTATTGAAGCATAATAATGTACCTAGCAGCTATCCCTGAGTAAACATCTGCAGGCTTGTCTCCATCAACTAAGTTTACCGCAATAGCCCCCAACTAAATTAAATTTGAACTTGAGTTAATTTTTAGAAAAATAAAATAAAAAATAATGCTACATTATATAAAAAGAAAAGAATCAGACAGCATAGACAATCATCACCAAGATAGACACCAAGATAGACACAGGTTGCATAACAATGACAAGAGTTGCTAACGAGGTTTGGCAAATCAATATTAGCATCCAAATTGGATGGGCAAAAACCTAGTCTCAATTACATCAAGTGGTATTGGTGAATATGTGACACAATTTTGATTAGCTTTTTTTTTTTTGTTGAAGGGGAGCCTTGGCGCAAGTAAAGTTGTTGCTTTGTGACCGGTCATGGGTTCGAATCTTGGAAACAACCTCTTGCAAAGAGCAGGGTAAGGCTGCGTACAATGGATCCTTCCCGGGACCCCGCATAGCGGGAGCTTCGTGCACCGGGCTGCCCTTTTTATATGCATCTCTTATTATTAACTTGTATTTTGATTGAGTACCATTGTTATAAGCAGCAGACTCTGTATCTAAGGGAAGTGTTTATTTGAATTTCCTTGATATATATCTAGTTCTTGTCGTTTCAGCATAAGTCAAATTGAACATAAACAAAATCAAAGACTCATTCTAGTTCCAAATCATTTTGGAATGGTTTCAGCTTTACCATTCCGTCGGACGGGCGAAACTGGCACCAAAGGCGTCCCCATCTCGGATGTGTTGCAAGCAACGCCGGAGGAGTTACGGGACACCTCCTGCGGTGCCAGAAGCCCCCCGGCGGGCATTTCTTTTCCCGATCAAAATTAAATTTTCTATTTAATTAATTTAAACAATTCCTATATGTGATATTTCGAATATGCTTTTATAAACCCTAATTAAATTATCCTAATAAAATATATTTAAAATTTTTTAAAAAAAATTATTAATTAATATTCTGGAAATTTGTTTTTAAATTTTATTCAAAAATTTAAAAATTATAATAACTCTGATTTATATTCGAATATATTTTTTTATTATTTTGTATTATTTTAAATTTCATTTAAAAATTTTTAAAAATTCTTTAAAAGTTCTTTAAAAATTAGATTTATATTCTGGTAATTTTTTATTATTTTGTATTTTTTTACTTGATATTTTTCTACTATTTAAAATATATTATTTAATTAATAATTAAATAAATGAATAAATAGTTAATTTATATAATTATTATATATAAAGTAATATCTTTGTATTAATTATTATAGATAGATCAATTTTCTTTTTAAAAAAACTATATTTAAATATTTTTTCTAACAATATTAAACTGTTAAATAATTGAAAATCTATACCAATTCAATATACTATTTATTTTTATATACACCATAAACATAATTATCTTATAATTACTATATATAAATAAAAAAAATACCGAAACCGTATAGGCACGGCACAATACCAAAACCATATTGTTCCAATCTAGGACCGAAATCTCAGCAAGAGTCAAAATTTTAAACCTTGATTGGAACCAAAATATTTAGAATTCCTTTCAAATTTCCCAACCAACTAGAAGATAGAATTGTGCCCAACCCTATGAGCAAATAGGCTGAATGATTCAAAATTAACCGAATTTAACCAATTTTCAACTGATTCATACCTTTTCACCCTTGTTTGACAAAAAATCAATCATTCCATCTACTTTTTAGTGGAATGTAACACATTTCTAGCCAAGATACTAAAAGAAGACCGTTTCAAGTGGTACGTTGTTTGACCCACTGCAAGGGGCCCATACATTAGATGGGAACCTAGCAAAGTCCTAGGCAATCAACATTAAAATAATATTTTAAAATCGAGAAGGGTAGAATATATACACCAACAAGCTCCCACCTATTAAATAAACTTTCCCTTTTTATTACTTTTGGGCGTATTAATATCAATGTGTGTTTCATACAATGGTTGGCCCAAAGTTGTAAATATATTAGTGTGTGAATCCACAAGATAACAATACTTATGATACATAACACCATAGATTGATATATAGCACAAACAGAAAAAAAAAAAATGGTGTGATTAGGTAATTATGGTTTTGTTCAAGTGAGCCAATTAAATAACTAAACCATTTTTTAAATAAGCCACCAGGAATGTGTGCCATCTAAGCAGACCATATAGACTGTTTGTGTCACCAAGGCAGAAACACTTTTTGGAACAACTTCCTAAAAGGACTGTTTAAACAATGAGAAAAGTGGTATCCTTCCATTTCAACCTTGGTGATGGCCTAAACCGCCATTAACACAGTGAGGACCAATTAGATAACAAAAACCATTTTTTTTAAGAACCCATCTAGATTGCATGCCATCTAAGCAGGCCATATAGACTGTCTGGGTCACCGAGGCAGAATGCTTTTTGGAACAATTTCCTAAATAGGCCACCTAAGCAATGAGCAAAGTGGTCTCTTTCCATTTCAACCTAGGTGGTTGTCTAAACCACTTTTACAACAGTGTTTTAGCTATTTTCTTTTAATCTCCTTTTTCCACATAGCTGTTGAACTTTCAAAAAAACATGCTTTCTTGGAAAAAGTTGAATCTCCCTTTCAATAACTATCTAGTAAAAATGATCCATATCAATATCAGCAACTTTTGGCAACCACGGTAGCTAGTGAGGACGAAGAGCTAGTTGGCGGGTAATGGTTTGCAGGCCATGGTTTAATAGTTTCATATTGCAAAGTGAGAAATTGAAACAAGGGGGCTTTTGCATGATTTGGACTGATTAGTTGTGAAAGAAAGATCTAGTCTCTCTCCCTTCTTTCTGTTAATCATAAAAGTACCAGAATTGGGGTATTGAAATTATCCCATGTTGGAATTTTATTCTTTATTCAATGAAGTGTGTAGCAATTGCCACACAAATGGAGTTATTGATGTATTTTCTCTTTCATGCAATTTTTATTATCAAAGTAATGAAGAAACTGAGAATTATATTCAAAAGAAATGGACAAGGTATTATTCAGTGATCTAGGCTTGAACCACGGCATCCCAAGTTTGGGATACCAAAAGATATAAACTCTCTCAAGCAGAACCAAACATCAAGTACATTTGTCCTGAAATAGAATTTACATTTGAAGTATTCAAATACACTATACAGCAGCTAACTTAACATTGAAGATGCAAACAAAATTTAACACATGATGAAAATAAGGCTTCCAATTTTAATAAGTGTTTTTTTGTAAGCTTAACAAAAAATCTCAGCAGAAATATATAAAAAATTTTCAAAAGATCTATTCTAGCACTTTGATTCTGACTTGATAAAAAAATAATTTAATCACAAATCCAATACAGGAATAGAATTGTAATTGATAAATTGAGGGTCTACCTTATCTCTTCCTAAAGCGGCATAGTGTTGAAGTCCATTACATGATCCATCCTGAAAAAGGAATTCTTTCAATCACTAATTAATTATTTGATTGTACAGAATACCCACTTTTAGTAACAAAATAAAGTTAAAGCCAAAGAGATTATTCATAGGATTACCAATAGCATAGTTAGATGGAATAACACAATTGTCCAAAAAAAAGAAAAACACATTACAAAACTCTAAGACATTCTCAATTTCCATGCACAAATAAGTCTCTTTTCACAAACAAAATATCAGCACACGACTATTAACATTGGAGGGTTTATTTGCCTTATTTCCCCCCTCCAAATAGTCGTAACTAATTCCAAAATAAGTTACTCAGTCAATGTGTTTTGTTCTATGAACTCAAAATGTTCCTCTCAATTGATTCCACCAAACTATTTAAATCTCTCTCCTCTAAAAAGTGAATCAAAAGTATCTTAGCATTTGACTCTATCGTCCACTTGAGGAAAGGCAAAGTTTGTCTGAAAAACTGGAGCATTATCTTTGCATTTACTCCATACAAATCATGCTTTGTTAAATATAGAGTGGTGAGTGGTCTACCAATTGCAGTCTATTTGACACCAAGTAACTGTCCATCAGACAATGTTGGCTGCCAAAATTCGCAAGTCCATATTAAATCATCTTTTTCCTTGTGATATCAAGGTTAACGAGAATGGTTGGAGCAGGAAATCAATTCCTTTCATACTTAAGGTATCCATACGCCTTTTCCCTCCAATTCATCTTTTCTTTTATGTTTTATACTTTATATATTTTTATTCTCTTTCATTTTATTCCCTTCCAACCAAGGAAAAGAATGTCGTTCGTTCCGTGCCAGGCAGCACGAACGGTTTTTACCATTCCGTCGCCCAACTGAAACCGGCACCCGACGCAGCGACGTGCAATGATTTCGGCTTGTGATACACGCACATCCGCAACAGCACGCGCACTGTCGCGATAGATTAATCGAGCGACAGAAGGAATCAAATTGATTCTGTAAGTACTCCGGGATAGTTTTGATATGGTTAACTAAGTTCAGTTAAGTCCTGTTATGTTTCATCCTTGTGTTTAAGTGTACAGGAGCTTTAGAACACATGAAGTCGAGCGAAAGACGCAACTGGCGAGAAGGATGGCAAGGGAAGGGAGTCAACGGGCTTGGTGCATCCGAAAGACGAGGTGCTACAGAAAAGTACACCGGTGGATGAGAAGGGCATGTGCGACGTCCGAGGGACGAGAAGTCGAGGAGGAAGTCTGCTCGAGGAGAAGGCCAGAGTTGGGTTTGGGTGAGCCCAACTCCGGATGGCCGGAGCATCACCTAAGCGAACGGAGCAAAAAATGGTTAACAAGAGAAGTTAACCATTTCCAGGTGAACAGTGCTGAAGGCGCCCTCAAAGGCTTTGAAGGCGCCTTCTGTGAACAATACTGAAGGCACCTTCAAAGGCTTGGAAAGCACCTTCAAAGGCTTGGAAGCCGCCTTCGATGAAGGGTACGAAGGCGCCTTCCAGCTCATAAAGGCGCCTTCCAACAGCCGTTAGCGAAGATAAAGTTTTATCTTCACACAAATAAAACTTAACTGATTGGAGGCGCCTTCCACCCTCGGATAAGATTTTCCAGGAGATATAAAAAGATAGCAAGGAAATAAATAACTGTAACTACAACTCTTGTAATCTTTCCTAGTCTATTTTTTGAGCTGTCAACGTCTGTAAGAGGCTTCTCCGCCTGCAATGAAGGAGATCTAGGTTGTAACCAAGTAAATTTCTTAGCCTCTTCTAGTTTTTTAGTTGTTCAATTTCTTTTGTTATGATTGTGCTAATAATCCGAGTTGGAAGATTGGGAAAGGTTAATTTTTATTTTGCAGACAAGTCACCCTCCTCTTGCCGGCCCCGCTGCACCAACAGATTCCTTTTGTCGCGCAATCGATTACAGAAGGAATTGATTCTATTTCTTCTGTCGCGATTAATTGATCGGCAGTGGTAGAATGTTAAAAAAAACCTATAAAAAGGCACCAGAGAGCGATCAATCAGCAACGGCAAGGCGAGCAGCGGCGAGGCGAGGCGAGCAGCGGCGAGGCGAGCAACGGCAGCAAGAGTGACGACCACTCCGGAGGTATGATTTCCCCTATTCGCTAGCATCCCCGCCTCGGATACGTCGCCGACGGCGCCGGAGGAGTCACCAGACGCCTCCAGCAGCGCCGGAGGCATCCCGCAACGCCTTCAACGCCGCTAGACCCCTGCGATCTGCCATTACCGTGCCCTATTTTTGAGTAAATAAATTAAATTTTAGATTTAATTAATTGAAACAATTCCCAAGTAGGTGTGATATTCTAAATAGACTTTTATAAACCTTAATTAAATTATCCCAATCAAATATATAAAAAATATATTTAAAATTAAAATTTTAATTAATATTCTGAAAATTTATTTTTTAATATTTTAATTGTTTTTTAAAAAATTAAAAATTATAATAAGTATGATTTATATTCTAATTTTTTTTAAATTTCATTTAAAAATTCAAAAAAATTCTAAAAATTCAGATATATATTCTAATGTTTTTTTATTATTTTAAATTTCATTTAAAATTTTTAAAAAAATTATAATAATTCAGATTTATATTCTAATATTCTAAAAAATTTAAAAATGTCTAAAAAGATCTTTAAAAATCTAATAAATTAAATTTATATTCTGATATTTTTATTATTTTGTATTTTTACAAATAATAATTAATTAATTAATTTGTATAATTATTATATATAAAGTAACATCTTTATGTTAACTCATATATTTATTATAGATAATATTTTTTTATCTTAGAATTAATTTGAAATTTGGATCCGTGAATATTAACATATTTAACTTTTGTACTTTTATGATTCTTTCTTCCTAAACATATGAATATATATTTTTGCCTAAGAATACTTCTACTGATCTGTCATATATATTTTTGCCCTACAATGTCTTTACTTGATTGTCTAGGAAATATTACCGTCCTTCATTTTAGATGTTTTGATAAAGGTATGTCGTCAAATTTATGATTCCTAATAAAACACTTATAATTTTGTGCAATTCTGATAATTCTAAATTGAGAAAAGTGAATTAATATTTTTAGGAGATTGTTTCAAATTTTAGGAAGTTGCTCTTTATAGTTTATATACTTAATTTGGCAACTTTATAGTTTATATACTTAATTTGTAAATTTACAATGATAAATACATTCTTGACGTTATAAAATGACCGTTACCTGGAAATGTGTATTATTCTTAATTTTTTTATAATGCATAGGCAATGGCACCAAAACAATAATCTCATGATCTAGCTTGAAGACACGCACATCGATTAGAAAATCAATTCCATTGGCGATGTTTGTATTGCTATATGATTGGATGTGGCGGTGGGATCACAAACCTAAAACATCTTGCTGGTGGATATCCGGATGTTTCTAATTGTCCAACATGCTTAATCTATTGAGGGAAAACTCCGTGCAACACGTTTAAAATGGACATGTACTTAGACGACCAATAAATGCTCCAGTTAGGCGATGTGAAAATATGATAAACATGCATATCAAACGAGG
>JBBMJZ010413112.1:9031889-9051227 GCA_037833815.1 Zingiber zerumbet
AAAAGTTGTGAGCCTCGTCTTTTAGTTTATTTCTTTATTTCATTCTATGCAAGTGTTCTTTTAAGTCCGAGAAGGGTATTTGTTTTTTATTTGTGCAGGGCTAGTCAACCCCCCTTCTAGCCGGCCAATGGTCCCAACACATAGACCATGTCAAAGTGAACAATCAATTATCACAGATTTAAATGCCAGATTCAATTGGCATAGACCATGTCTGTGTCAATACCTCGTCAAACCACATAAACATGAAAGGAATGACTAACCATCCAGCAAACACACTGTTGAAACTGAAACTGAGGAACAAGTTTCTGCATATACTATTCAGTTTACTTGGTAACCATCCAACTTACATTAACTGCTAAAAAATCCCTATTTTGGAGGTCTTGTCTTCTGAGATTAAAAGATGATCCCATTATCTAATGACAAATACTTGTTCATAGGACATCATAATATAAAAAATGAAGATTGACATTGAACATCTTCTAACTATTGACATTCGAATATTGGTGTTCCTCAAATCCTTCTAAAATTGTACTAGGACATGTTACCCATCTCTAAGTTTCAGGGATGAAAAAAATAAAAATAAAACTAGAAAACAAGACTTAGCTCGAAAACATCAAATTCATTTATTCACCACAGATTCAAATAAAATAATATAATTGTAATGGTTCGATCACAGCTGACTCTACTTGAAATGTATAATTTAAGTACAACTAGTACAAAATGTATAATAGAAAGTTTGGTGCTTAAGAGCAATAACTTGGTAATTTAAATTGTCATGCCTTATTCAGTTCTTTGTGAAAAAGCCAACTTGATAAGACCCAAAGTGGAATGAAAACATACTGATATGTATCCATCAGCTAGCATCATTAGCAATTCTCTTGTAGAAAGCAGAATGTCTGTTAAAGACACTAGATTTGGTGGGCCACCTGGGGTAAAAGAATGGCGAAACTGAAGACCATTGCCAAGCATATTAGCGGTGTCCGGTTCATTTCTGTATTCCACACCTGACAAACAATGAAATTTCTTCTAGTTATCCTATAACCCAACAGCGTGCATTAAAATGAATCTCGTCAGGTTTATAGAGAAAACAATCAGTTGCATCTATACCTTCTCTGAAGAATTCATTCCTCATGAAGCTCAAATACTGATGTATAGTGGTCAAAGAATCAGGAATTACCTGCGTAGCTACAATTTATAAGAAAGTATAACAAAAAAAATGTCTCACCTGCTAACCTAGTAATGCTAATAAAGATTTTACAGTTGAACAAAGAGTGTGGTGTAAATAATTTGCTCAAGCATGCAAATAAACATATAAAGCATATCCAGACACTATCTGTGGTTGACAACATACAGTCGGCTGTTGAGGCCCTAATGGAACTGCAGCTTGGAATTGGTCAGATGACTGCCTAGAACCAAGCTCACCAAATGGAATGTCAAGAGAGGCTCTTGCACTCAAATCCTGTGAAGCAAGATTATTTGTCTTCTGAAATAAAACTTTTAATTTGACATATTTTCACATTAGAGGAATAAGATTTACCCTCAGATCTGTACTTGAGGTCTGGGATTCAGTATTTCTTGTTGCAACAGCATTCAAGATACTAGATATAATCTGCTCAATGGAATAAATGATTAACCATGTTTATATTATTAAAGTGGACAAACCAAATTAAAAATCAAGGGCATGTGCACTGGCGGAACTACCTGAGAAAGATGAGTATGATGATCCCCTTGACCAATATTAGCAGTCTCAAAGACTAAGGTATGAGCTCCTTGACTAACATGTCTATGATAAGTATCCGAAGTAGAATTAGCAGCTACAGTGGTAGGAAAAAATCAGTCAAGATTCCTCCATCCCAATTTCTCATTTAGGAAACAATTGGCAAAGATCTGTTCTAATTTCTTCTAGAAAATATTGTACTACTAAATAAAAGCAGAACATTCTCAACTATATTTATACCACCATTAAGCAGAAAGCAAACAGAAGGATTAATTTATTTGCAGTCAATGCATATCAAGGATTATATCCTAATACACTTGGTCTTTTGAGATAAAGGACCACAAATGTTCCAACACTTAGTACAATTATAAAAAGCTTGTTTCGCCAAGTACATGACAAACAAAAGAAAATGTTTAAGTTTTCAAGTGAATTCATATTACACAAGATTGAACATAAACCATACATGACCTAAATACAAACCTGGTACACCCTCATTTTCCATATGACTTGACGGGGATGAAGAAAATTGTTGTGGTTGTCTAACAACCATATGCAAGGTATGACCATCTTCAATGTCTTAATCATCCGTGCTAAGGAACAAGAAGTCATTTAGTAGAATACTGATAATTAGATGAACAAGTCATAAATAGCACAACCTTGACAGGCATGCTCGGTAATAAAATCCAATATTTCCCTATAATTAATGAGTAGTCCAGGAAAAATAGAAGGATATAATCCATAAGCGCTATTATGTTGCAGTAACAGGTAACTTTTATAGAAAGAATATAAGCACTAAAAGCATAAAATATGAGGCAGCCCAGTAAAGAAGCATCAAATGCAGTATGATCATAAGTCAGCACTTAAATGCAGAATGGTTGCTACGAAGGATAGGCAAGTTGCTGGCGTGTACCATCTCAACTGTCCATAATAGTTGCTGTACTCACAACCAGACACGAACCCAATAACACCAGGCATATAAAACCAGTCAATATATGAGAACATATTGACTAAAGAGGAGTACGGAAATAACCATAAATGTAATATATACTTGAAACAGGTTATCATGCCTTTTTGTCTATATAGATACAATTTTGACCATCTTTACAGCATTACCATATGCTTTCAAATATAAAAAAGATGACCTATACATAGAATTGTATTTGAGGTAAAAAGCAAAAGTCAGTATTTCTTTTTGATGAAAAGATGATAGTAAGCTTAAATAAGATTGCCAATAAGTTCATCATGCAAATTAGTGTGTCTGTCTAGTTATCTACTACATATAAAAGGGAGTAAACATGCATGATAAATTATCTAGAATGGATAAAAACAGCCAATATCTGAAAGGGATGATGTTTGTGCTTCTCAACAAGTCTATTTCAATACAAACAGGAAAGAGAACATCTACAGTAAATTAAGATCAGAAATATGATATGCCTTAGCAACTCAAAGTGCTTAAAATATACATGTTTCCATAAATAAAGATGTTACAACAGACAAAAAAATGATCCATTAATGACACGAGACAAGTAGAAGTGATATTCCTCATGCAAAACAAACCAGTATTTAATCAGTCTAGTGTAATTAAATTAGTCAACAAATTTGCCACATCAAAAATGGCATAATAGGATACGATATGTAGACAAAATTTCGTCATCTTTCAGAACCTTGCCACGACATATTAGACGTTGTTGTTCTGAGATTACCCCAGTAATGCTGGCTATTTGTTCCTTCAGCTTTGGGATTGGCACCTGAGAAGAAAATAAATTATTATACTGCAATGGACTTCAAGGATCTTTATCTTTAAATATGTTTGGGGACGTCATAACAAAATTATGTACAATTCTCATAACTTCATCCAAGCTTAGCATTAGTAACATTATCTTTTTATGATAAAAGATAGAACAGTGATTATTATGCAGAGATTGTTTCAAATTTTAAGATTAAAATCTCCAATGTAATACTAGTATCAAACCTGAGAACCATTTTGAAAATAAAATTTTCAGATAAACAACTTCACATATCAACCATTCAAAATTATAATATAGGTAAATAAATAAAATATATAATTACATGAGGTGTCAATCTTTTTCCCACAGTAAATCCAGTTGGAGGAACCTTTCTGTAAACTTCCTCAAAGTTTATTTAGGATTGTAAAATCTGGTAAATCTACAATCTAAATCCCCAGCGAACACTGCTAACAAGACACATGAGCAAATAAATTGGAGTTGGGAGAGTCAATGCTACAAGGCTTGTTTGAGATCCTATTCCAATGTTTACACACCTTGGTACCTTGCTTTACAAGGAGATGAAAGATAAATGCAAATTTTGAGATCTACATATATGCTGCTTTGTGCATAGAGACCTATGTATTTGATGCTAAAAATTGGATATGTAACAAAATATTATGCATGCACTCGCAGGATGCTAAATGAGAATAAGATTGAAATGATGGAAATGGACACTAGTGATATTGAATGATTATTAAATATTAAATAACAAATCTTGCTATAATGAACAGATGATGTAAACACAGGAATTAGTCTTAACTTATGATCATAGCAAAAGGACCACTTTTGGAAATAAAAAAGACTAATGAAGAGTTGAAGAAGCAGTAATATTTGTTTATTTAAGATAGGACATCTTTTATCCATTTCAAGCTAACATGTCCTAGTTGCAAACTAATGTACAGAAGAGTCAATTGGTTAAAAGAACAAAGTGTTTTGGATAAAGTAAGCCACAATTTACTTAATGAACAAAATTTAAATTGTACTTACAGACTTCTCTACTTGCAGAGTGTATGTTTGAGAATCCAATGTTTTAATTTTTATCTCCACGGTGCTCTGTGAATCTTTTGTAGCATCAATACAAGATGTTGTTGCTTCTGAAGGATCATGAGCACCCATGTTCTCCTCAAGTGACCTGATGACGATTCTCCTAGAAGCATCATCAAAATGCACTAGGAATTTATCAATGCCATTATTATAATTATTCAGATACTATATGTGCATAATCATTGTCTACTTTGGTGCTTGAAAGAAACAGAAAAAGAAAGTAAAATAAGATGCATCACAAATTTAAAACATGATTCACTATATACTGTGAAATATGTGAAGCTGCTTCACTCTCTATTATACCTTAGTGGAAATAGCAATTGTCTGTATTCAAAATTAACCAATGTGAATACATGAAATAAAACTATAACAAAGATGAGCCTAACTGTACCTAGCATTTTGAATGAGAAATAAGACAAGTAAAATAAGTCGACACCAGTTCTATGCCAAACAAGATATGAAATCACCCTATCATGCAAGTAGCACGTATGTCACCAACAATGTGCTATCATCATTGAAAAAATATAGTATAATTCAATCACTTATTCCATCAGTGGAAAGAATCAAGCTTAGACATGCGCCAAAATGAGCCATAAGAACATCATGCCCAAAATAAGCCAAGACACTGGATATAATTCTGGTCGATGCCCTGTAAATACCAAAATATTTCGCCAATTCAGATATCCTATCTAAGACAGACTGGATCAAAAATCAAGAATATTTACTTAGTTGTTCATTGCCAACAAGGACACAAACTTCGAACTAGTCTCTCTTTTTTCCTCCAATGTATCATAAGCACAAGCACCTGGTTAACACGTAGCACGAGTTGTCGCACCCAAACTGAGCACGAAAAGCTTCTCTTTTCCATCGTACAAACCCCCATCGTTCCCCTTCAATGAGCTCACTGCTCGACTACGTGTCCTATGCGAAAGCCCCAACACCCCAACAAGCGCATCACCACTCATGCGGCATACCCTGAGCACTAGAAAAATCGAGCGGGTACAAAAACTCAAGACTCGTCGAGAACGGACAAAGCCAGCGTTCCCAAGGTCCCAAATCCCGAACGAGAAAGTAACCTCACAGAAGCATAACCAGCTCCGGAAAAGGAACGAATCCCTAATCGCAGAAGCATGGCAGACTCGAGAACAGAAAAGGGGAAACGCCGTAGGCAATGACGGAGATCGTGATTACCGAGGGAGAGGTCGACGATGAGCGAGGGTGAACCCTCGACGGAGCGAGCGACGGAGGCAGCTCGTGAAGCCTCCGCGGTACGTACAGCGCTATTGGAATGACACGGATTTAACTCCGCAGTTGAGACTTGCTGCGTTGGTTTCTCTCACCTGATAAAATTTCAATTTGGTCCAGATATTTTATGTATATTTTTGAACAGCCCCCGCCTCAGCAATTGAGATCGAATTCGAAGCGTTGGATTTAAAACGGACGGTGAATGATGCCATGGGCAGCAACGGCCGAGCAAACTGCATATGGCTACGCATTAAACGGGATGAGATTTTACTCGAGCAAATTATAATTTAGATTTAATGGCAGATTAAATCTTATTAAAAAAAGGAAAGGATAAATTAATAATGAACCTTTTTTAAGTTTTTAGTATTTCATGTACTCGTATATTTTTTTATAAAAAAAAAATCACATTAGTTCATACTGTAATAAAGTGCGTCCCTATGCAAAAAAAATTAAATAAAATAAAATAAAATAAATAAAAAATAATTTAATTTAATATTATACTCATCTTAGTAAAAAATACTAAAAAAAAAAATATTTTTTAACATCGTCGGCCTAAAATATTTATAGAAGGTTCTTTGATCATAGTATTGTCAGTTCTAAGATGTGGGACTAAAGAGAACTATATTTTTTATATAAAACAACTAGAGAAAATTAATAATTAGAAAAATTCATAATAATACGCCGTATCTAAGTCTCGAACTCTAAATCACTGATTGTTTCGCTTGTGGAATTATTAATAAACCTTGAAATTATTTGTAGTGTGAATAGAAAAAGTCCATTAATGTAAATTTATTTTAGGCTCCACCAAAGTTAGTTAGTAAAGGAGGAGATTTTTAATAAAATAGTAAGATAAACCACTTTTAATATATAGGAATTAATAAAATATTATGATATATAATTAATAATTATTGAAATATGCTCTGAAATATATATATTTTAAAATTAGCTTTATGATGTTATCTTTTAAATCTAAAAGGTAAAACGATTTTGCAATATGACCCACACTTCTTAAATCCCTAAAACGTTTAAGTTTTTTTTTAACAAAAACTAATTAGTAGTAAATATATGGGTTTAAAACGTGATTTGAGTTGTAAACATCAATAAGAGGTTAAATTGAGTTTAAACATCTGTGGTCTAAAATTCACATATTTGTATATGAACATAGCTCTGTAAATGAATTGATAAACAAATACTCATTGAATAAATTGAATAATTGAATAAATTTAAACTCATGCCAAGTGGCATAATTAGATACCCAGTCAATCTAGACATTTGAGTGAACATGACAGTTACGGATTATAAAAGACGTCAAGCAAATTAGATTATCCTGTAAAATGGAATATTTCTCTTAAATATTTATAGTCCTCACATTCACATTATCAATTAAATATTTTATTTTTTAAATATTCTAAATCCTACACTCAAATATCATATAAACCAAATATTTATGAGGATCGCCTATTAAATATCTCACATAACTCTATCCCCGATGATTTCAAATATTCTCCATACGATTCCCTTCCAATAAGGGATATTTGAGATTGAGAATATTTAGAGAAATATCCCTTCCAAATATCTCCTATTGTGGATGATCTTAGGGAGGGCGTCAAGGGTCAATTAAATGGTTAACAAAAGACTCGTTCATTGCATTGTCAACAATAAAAGCGCCAAGTACGAAAGTTATGGAAGCAAGTAATGATAATACCGCTCGTAAATGGGGACATTAACAATCCCCACGTGATGGACCTACATTGATGGAAGGAAATTCATCAGGAGGACAAGTATTAAGTGTATGGCGAGACACAAGCGATGCATTTCCTGAGACTTGAATCTTGCTCACTATAAACAAACTACTATATATTTACTATATGTGCCAAGCCCCGGAGGCAATGATAATGCTATTAGTAATAATGAGGTGTGATGGTTAAGGGAAAAAGGCACGGCTATTGGAATGAGATGTTTAAGATTCTTGAGCATCCTCTCATTTCCTATCATATATATTGATACAGTATGTTATGAGTGGACTCAGTAGTGAGGTGAAAGTCAAATTCAATATAATGTGATAATCAAAGTCAAGATGAGGTGACAATCATGATTATAATATAAAAGGATGGTCAAGTAGCTCTCACCGAGAATTAGCTCCTCACTCCTCAATGCTAAGGCATTCAGCATGGAGTTGGTTGGACTTAAGTATCTCAACGCTCCACACCTCAGTGCCAAGGCATATGAATAAACCTAGTCAGCTCCCACAATGGTCGGGCATACAATATAACTCTCAACATATGACCAGTAAGCCTAAGTGTCGGTCGGGCTTACAGAGCATAACTCTCTATATCTCAGCATTAACATAAGGCATAGCTCCTTATCTCTCAGCATATGATTAATCGGCCTAAGAGTCGATCGGATTTGCATGACATAGTTCCCTATCCTACAGCACTGAGATAACTCTCAACATATAGTCGATCGACTCCAAAGCTAATCAAACTTCCATGACTATGGCTGGTCAGTCACAACATCGGTCGGGTTTACAAGGCTCGTTACCCCCACTTATATATAAGGCAAGTGTATGAGGTAATTCTCAGTACAAATCTGGTCGATCTAAAAGCTGATCATACTTAAGGGACTTAGTTTCCCATTTCTATTGTCAGTCTCCCATCATACAATCAATCGGCTATTAGGTCGGTCGAACTGCCTCCAAGAGACAATATTTTCAGAGAATCATAACAACTCGTTAGATAATAACAATAACTTGTCAGAGAATATTCTACTGTTATAACCTATACGTGCAATGAAACCTTCCTCAAAGGGTGAGTATACATCTTCCATTACCCGACATTCTGACAGCATATTCTCTCAACTACCTCATTGATGACAGAAGTTATAAGAAGCAGTTCATATATTGGTAACGGAAGATTCCTCGGAGGATGGATGTACATCTTCTAGGTTGTACATCTTCTATCAACAGACATATTCTAACACTAAATATTCTTTGTCATCTCATTAGTGGGGAGGTTATGAGAAGCAGTATAAAAGAGGTTCTCTCCTTTAGCCAAGTACGTAAAAACGTCCTCACGTTTTACATTACACGTATGCATCTACTGTTCATCTTCTTCTCCACTTTTTGTTCGACTATCATACAGACTTGAGCATTGGAGGGTCTGCGTCAGGGACCCTCTCCTTGGTTCTCACTCTAACATTTTCTTTGCTCTCTTTGTGGTGTGCGCAAGGAGTAACTCGGAGGAGTGTTAAGCGTTATTTTCTTCTCCATCCCAAAGTTTTCTCCTAGTCAATAAGAAAGCCACCTGCCCAGCCTGCCATCTATATATATATATATATATATATATATACACACACACACACGTTGATAGTATAAACAAGAGAGGTGCGTTGAACAATATATTCTACCATTTTTTTTTGTCTACTTCTCTATAATTATGACTTGAGCATCAGAAAAGTCACAACACCAAGATATGTCTTGGTCTCCTTCTAATCTCTTATTAATCCTTCTTAACGAAGTCGACCTCACTAGCGTTGAGACCTTTATGCCGGGCTAGAAGGGTATGAATAGTTGATCACTCATTTTGATTATACACTTATTAGTGCTTAGCGGAATATTAAACTAAACTAACAAGATGAAAGCTAACCTATAAACAATAAAGACAAAGAGACAACAAACCAAATAACGCATTTGTTTACGTGGTTCAGAGATAACTTGCTCCTACTCCACGGCGTGTTCATAAAATGGATGAAACTTCAATCCGGCAATAAATCAATCCCTGACAAACTCTAGCTAGCATAATCTCCTTATTGGAAGAGAAATCTCACCACAACTCTCGACCATAAGCACTTGTATCACAAGGAGAGCTTAAACTCTAATAGGGGTTAATCACTCCTATTGTTGTCATCTCAGTCAGCCATCTCAAGCTCTATTAAATAAAGCTCGAGAGGAAAACACCAAGCTATTTTTCCACCACCAGTCGACTGACCTTTAAGTGAAGTCGACCGTTACATCTCAACAGTTAGCTACCAGTCGACTAGTTCTAGGACCAATCAACTGGTCCACTTCAGTTGAGAGAACATAATGCTTCTGTTCTCTCCCAATCCAACCACCAATTGACTAGTACATACACCAGTTAACTGGTAAACCCTAAACTTAGGGTTTTACCCTGAGTACAATCTCTCAGCACTCGTCTTCGCCCGTATAACCTTGATCTTGCCTTATAGCTTCTTCTATCAATTTTGCATCCCTCGGATGCCTCTCCATCCTTTACGTCTGGCCTTTTAGAGCTTCCATCAGCCCTGTCCTTATTGTCGGGTCTTCGATTGCCAAGAGACTCCTCACCTCTGAAACTTCAACCTTACCAAGTCACACTTGGACTTATGTTGTCAAGACTACAGACTCCACTTGGACTTTCAATATTGCCAAGATCTCACTTGAACTTACCTATGCCTACACACTCAAAGACACATCAAATACAATAAACCTAATTTAAACATTTGTCCAAATATCAAAACATATGGTACGTAGATTGCTCTAACAACTAAAAGTTGTTCTCTTTAGAAGCCGACTTGGTGAGAAACTAACATCACAAGAAGCCTACTCCGCCATAATCCGACTTGCTAGAAGTCGATTCACAAGAAATCAACCCACCTGAAGTTGGCCCACAAAAGTTGATTCAGCATGAAGTCAATCAAAGTCCTCTCCGGCAACTTATCTTGGTTAATCGTTCTCTTGATATTGGATCAGATTAAATTGTAAACAAATATGTACTTGGTATAAAAGTGACATTAAAATTAAAAAAAAAACATTTCTCTTTCATTTAAAATATTATTTATATTTCAAAATTACGGTTTAGTTGTGTGTTAGATAAATTAAAAGACCACCTTCTTGCGTATTCATATAGGTAACAAGTTATCTATATGGGTGATTATAGTTGATAATATTGTTACAATAGATCACGAGAGGACGATTCTCAATGTGTGTGTAATGTCTTATTGGTCACCTAAGCGAAAGCTTCTATAATTTACCTTACATCTGAATCGCGTAAGATAGTATTAGAGGAGCTCCAAAATTAGGGGTGTAATCGAACCGAGCCGAGCCGAACTCTTGAATATTTGAGTTTGACTCGTTTATAATCAAGTTGAGCTCGAGTTTTATTTAATGAATATATTCATGACTCACGAGCTTATTCAAGCTTTTATCAAGCATAAACGAACTAAATAAATATAAATTATAAATTTAAATATTTATTAAAAATTAAATTATATATTTAGAAAAAATTTATAATATTCTTATTAAAATTTATAATTTTATTTTGATTAAAAAATTTAATATATTTGTATATGTTTCATAAATAGAGTGTAAAATCTATAAATTCAATATCAAAACTATTATTTTTTTTATTTAAAAGTTTATTCATGAGCTTAACAAATATGTTCACGAGCTAACGATCTGAATATTGTAAAGTTTGAGTTTGGTTTATTTATCTTAGCGAGCCTCATTAAATAAGTTCAAACGTGCTTTTATCAAATCGAGTTTCGAATAATTCATGAGCGACTTGACTTATTTACAACTCTACTTAAAATAAAGACTATCACCTATATTCAAAACAAGGGTGTACATTATTATTTTTTTACTTAGCTAACATTATGTATCCAATCCTTCAGATGTATTAACTTCAAGAATAACTAGTTTGATTTTATGAAAATTTTTCATCAAAAAATAAATTCAGAAGTATTCACAATGGACAGTCCAACAATCATACATTCCAGATTTATCATCCTATAAAATATACCCTCCGATAGAATCATGAATATTTGGAAGACCGTATGCATGAGCACTCTGATGTTGCACGGCCTGGGAAGAAAAAAAACACAAGTACAATGGTGTAGTTCGGTATAGATATTATTTTAATAATCTTAGTTTCCTTTTGGATTTTTGCATAGTATCTCGTAGCTGGTTTTACAATATAAATGGTCCGTGCCAAGGCCCATAAGTGCATGCAGGATGACCGACCGGTGGAAAACCTCCTTTTGTTATCTAAGAAAAAAAAAAAGCTTTTCATAATATTTGTTTTTACTTTTCCACTTACTATCAGAATAAATCAAACAGTATATGATAGTTAGTTCATACATCATTTAATTATATTTTTCATTTAAGAAAAAATTATTATTTAATTATATTTTTCATTTAGAGAAAAAATTATTATAAATATGTCATAACTAAAATTTAAACTATAGATACTTAAATAATAATTTAAATGTTCTACTATAATACAATAGTTCCGGGACCAATTAAAACTCTCACAAATTTATGTGAAGTTAGATGTTCTCATAAATATGAGGCGGCAGCAAAATATTTAAGGGAATAAATAAGAAAATTAAAATTTCAATTTCAATTGGGTTAAATATTTTAGAAGCTCCCTAAGTATATATAAATTATACTCTAAATTTATCCGATTGATAAATTAAAGAAAAATCCTGTATTTGGTGATTACTCAAGTGAAACCTAAATCGTCTCAAGTACCAACAAGTATAAGAAAATAAGAACCTTATATTTCTTCCCACGTTCCTTAGCTAAAAGCCCAAAGGGCCAAAAGGTCCACGAGAAATATCTTAAAGCATCTCCAATACCAACTTTGTTAAACATTTGTAAAATTAAAAAAATCTTAATAAAAAAATTTTAGTTCAAGATTAAGTTTGATTTTTCAAATATTTTTTTTAATGAAACCAATAATTAAGTTTGATGGGGTGATAAAGGAGAGTCTATTTGTTACGGGTCAATTGACACAGTATCGGTCAAAATTAAGATGGTCAATGTCAGACTTACAGTTATCCCGATCAGCAAATGAGTAGCCGAGTAGACATCACCCAGCCTGTCGGGGCATCATGGGCTGGTCGACAGTTATACGAGTCTCTCGGGCAGTCCGTTCAACACAAGAAATGACATTACACAAGACTACAAGAGGAGACAAGAAATTAAAGCAAAAGAGAACACGCCGTCTATCATTAAATATGAGTAAGCCAAGACAAAGCAGAATACTATATTTATCATCAATGCACGGAAATGAAGAGCATTTCTCTGACAATTAATATCATTAAATAAGAGTAGACGAACGATCATAGAAAAATGTATAAAACTTAAAATGGTACGCTAGGTATGAGGAAGACAGGATTTTCTATTTTTCAGAATTACTCATTCTCTTCTTGATTTTGACTTGAGCGTTGAAGGGTCAACGCCCCTTTCCTAGTTTGATTTTGCTTTGCAGAATTGAAGTCTTCACCTCGTAATGGTCATCTTATTCTCGGCTTTCCAGCTTTCTTTATTCCGACATGATCATTATATATTTAACCTTTTAAAATAATTTAAAAATAAATTATTTTATGAAACATTTAATTATAATACTTTATTTCATAAATTGTTAGTAATAATTAAAGTGGTATTTCTTTTTCTTTTAAAAATAAATATATTCAAGAAGATAAGTTTAAAAAATATATAAATGACTATAACTAAATTTAAATTTATAAATTAATTAAATTTAAATGAAAATTATAAATTAAATTAAATTAAAAATCATAAATTGATTATTATAAATTATAAATAAATTAAATTAAGATCATAATTAATTAAAATATTAAATAAAAATTATATATAGATATTAAATGAAAAAATAATAAATAAACATATGTGATTTGCGATCCAAGGCTATAAAAAATATTATATGGAGAATTTTTTATTGGAAGGAAAAATAGTAAATTTTATACTGACGGTGAGGTATTGACGTGTCATATTAAAAATTATAAAAAATTTCTGAAAAATTTAAGAATAAGATGAAACTCAGTCCCCAAGCTAAGCATCTGCAAGTACTTCCTTTACGTCATCTCGTACACATCGAGTGGCATATTATGCACTCACATCCTTCGTTTTACTCTAATCGCCTGATCCAGTCCTCGTCTGATAATTATCAAATTAGATTCAATAACAGATTTAACAAAGCTTGAGAATCTCTACCATAATTAGGTAATTGAGAAATAACTAACTTTTAATTAGTCTTTTTCCGTGCTTCCTCGTTGGAAGTAATTGATTTATTAATGCCGCGCGGTTCTGTTAATTCTATAAATAGAAAACACGCAATGCGCAAGGAATCGTGCGTGTAAAATAAAATAATAATACCTTAATTAATTAATAGTATATTTTATATAATATACATATGCATATCTCCACGGCTGGTTCAGCAGAATCGTGTATATTGTCGAAGCCACGAATTTAAAGTTTTTTTTTTCGAGGAATAAATAATAATTGATTAATAATTAATAAATAATAAATAAACGTATATGATATCAGTATGTATTTCAGAATTTAAGGTTTGAATTTTTATCCAGACTTATTTAGGAGATTTTCTCTCTAGTGAATAATATAATTAAGAGGATGAAAAGTTGAATATTTTATGTTAATTTAAAAAAATGTATTAATAAAATAGACAAAAATGATATATATATATATATATATATATCCTGCCCGAAAGTTGAAGACATGAAATGCAGGGGATGTGACACTCTTGTTGATTGTTTGTGGACTCTGCTCCGACCTGCAACACAAATGACTTCAGTACCAAGCCAAGGAAGGGGTTCTCGGCATTGACCTTCCAACGCTCAAGTCAGTCACCGACGATGTAGAAAAACAGATCAACATGAACAATGAATAGTAGCAACAACAGTATATTGCGTATACCTCCGCCGATACTTGGACCCCTCCTTTATACAAAGCTTATGTAGCGCGCGTGCACGCTTCCCAAGGTGTGCACGCATCCCAAGTTTTCCCTGAAAATACATGTTAGTAAAGTGTCCCTGACACAGTACCTTAATAAGCCGAGCATATCTCTGAAGTGATAGTGGAAGCTTCCGCCGTACGATTTTCCCAAAAGGATGCCAAAAGATAACGTGCTATGTCTGTTACTGGCTAAGTAGGATAATCGCTCGGCTCGGGTCTCCACTATCCGCTCGGTCGGAATCTTGCTATTTCTGTATGTAATCTACTCGGTTGGAATCCCGCTGTTTCTTGTAGCCAGCTCGACCACAATCATTGCTGTTCATGTAGCGGCCCGCTCGACCGTAATCATTACTGTTTATGTAGTCAGTTCACTCGGTCATATTCCGCTGCCCTGTTCTGAGTACTATTGTAAGGTCGAGCCGGATAGTCGCTCGGCCGGGATTCTTTATATCCCCTTTGACATCGTTCCTTATTGAGCGTCGGGTGCTCGACACATGGGCCGAGTTAGAGGTGATGTCGGATCGGGCACCCTTTCTTCCGGTCGGACAACCCCCTCGCCCAACTGACCAATGATATCAGAGCGTTAACCTCCTTGACTTTGACCTCCACCGTGACAATGATTCTATGTAGGATACGTGTTTCCTTATCACCACATCATATATTTATATAATGTTTTTAAAGTTTGATCCACGAAGATAATCGAGTTGGTATTTAAATGGAATTTGTTGTGATTTGAATTTCGAAGCTACAAATACTATTTTTGATTCTCTAAGGGAAATATCTCTTTTTTTTTTTAATTTTATTTTATAGAAATAAAGCTAAAATCCAACGTTCTAGAAGGTAAATAGAAAAGCTATAGACTTTGTCTAAACTCAAAATCCTATAATAGCCAAGGGCGGAGCCAGGTTGAAAGCTACCCGGACTATACCTCTGGAAGCCTTCAAAAGGATTTTCTATAAAATTTACTTGGAGGAAACAAAAATAACGAGAGAGAAAAGGGAAATAGCTCTAGGGACAGCATCGTCGTTGACGCTTGTAGCCCACTATCCCAGATGAGCCCGGGTACATCACCCGGGCCGGCTCCACCGTAGCAACCCTGTCTGAGACAATTTTTTTTTTTAATTTTAGAAGGTAAATGTGACGGCTTCAGCTTCATATCACCAATGGTTTTAGCTACTGCATTAAACCTCTGTGAAAGAGCTCTGAAAAAGACAGTCTGATGCCAATAATTCCACGTAAAAACCATTGCTTTCAGAGTTTTCGATCTCATTCGATCCAGAAAATCCTTAGCAAGAACAGCGTGCGCCCAAAATTTACCGTTTATCGGTGATGGGAGATGAGAGAGAGAGAGTGTGAATGATAAGAGTTGAAGAAATTTGAAAGGATTTTTTAAGCTTATTTTAAAAGAAAGGATAAGAACTGAAGTTTTCCGAAATTCTCAACTCTTTTTTCGATTTGGTTAACGTGGGAAGGCATCAAGCAAGGCAGCGAGATTAAAGAAAGGGAAAGAATACTTCGATTCTTCTTTAGATTTTCCTCCTCCGCCGCCAACAACGATAAGAAGAGGCGTTGGACCCGAGCGACTGCAACGATGCTTGCTGTGACATGAATAGGTGGAGTCCGACAGCTTGAGAGAAAGGAGGACGAGAGCGATCGGTAGCCACCAAAAGCATATCATTTGCCTCCATAACAAGGCAAAAAAAAAGTAAGAACAGATCTTGGGTGTCATTTCACCGATTACTGGAAGTCTTTTCTTGGATTGATTTTTTTTTTTTTTTGGGTTTGTTTTCAAATCGAATATACAGGCACTGAGTTCAGTAAAGCTGTCGTTGCTTACTTCGATCTCGCTTTCTCTGTCTGCTTTCTTGATCTTCTCATCGGAGGGAGTAGATGAGAAGAGGTTGAGATTTCAATCATAAAAAAGCATAGATTTCGGCATAAATTGGAGTAGAGGAGGAAAAAGATTGGATTTTGAGGCCGGGAAGGTTGGAAAGGTGCATTTTTTTTTTCAGTTTATTCTGCCATGGAGGAGGATTGGGATCTCAATGATGCAGTGTCGGAGGAGGTGGACTCCCCGACGGCCTCCGCGGCGAAGGTCGAGAACGACGGCAGCGGCTCCTCGGACGACGTCGCCGTCGTCGAGGCGCATGGCGATGGTACAGCCGACGGGAGGATCTTCAGGTTTCCCATTTCCGGCGACAGCAGCACCTCCGCGGAGAGCGAGCCGGCCATCGTGACGCACCAGTTCTTTCCCTTCGCCGACGAGGAGGAGGCGGCGCCTCAGGCAGCTCCACCGCCTCGCCCTAACGCGGCCGGGGTCAGGTTCTGGCAGTCGAAGGAGCCACCGGCGAACGGAACGCCGACGAACAAGAAGAGCAGGCGCGGACCGAGGTCGAGGAGCTCGCAGTACCGGGGAGTGACCTTCTACCGGAGGACCGGGCGATGGGAATCCCATATCTGGTAACCTTTCCTCTTCTCCAAACATCATAAATCAACAAACAAAAAAAGGAAAAGAAAAAATAAAAACAGAGTCTTTTTCTTCTCGTTCTATTCGATTCCTCCATCAACATTTCCTTGTATTTGCAGGGACTGTGGAAAGCAAGTTTATCTGGGTAAGCACGGATCCAATTAACTGCAATCAAATTAACTGATTTAGCTGCAAATTGTTGAATTGTTCTTGTGCAAATGTTTCTACAGGTGGATTCGACACAGCTTACACAGCCGCAAGGTTAGTCATGCATTTCAACTTCTTCTTCATTTCAAAAAAGATTCAAGTTTGAAGTTAATTCTCAATCATTTTTCGCGCAGAGCATACGATCGAGCTGCGATCAAGTTCCGCGGAATGGATGCGGATATCAACTTCACTTTGGATGAGTATCAAGAGGAAATAAAACAGGTAAATACATCTAAAGAAGATTAATTTGCTTATTTCTAGATCATAATTGATTCATCTCAGTTTGTGATCGACTGTGGTAGATGGGCAATCTGACCAAGGATGAGTTCGTCCAAGTTCTCAGACGCCAGAGCACCGGTTACCCGCGAGGAAGCTCCAAGTACCGGGGAGTCACCTTGCACAAATGTGGAAGGTGGGAGGCCAGAATGGGCCAGTTCTTAGGCAAAAAATATGTGTATCTGGGACTCTTCGATACCGAAATCGAAGCTGCTAGGTTCATTCTTCCCTCCTCAAAATTTACAAGCTCAGTCACACTTTCAAAAGATCTGTTATCATCAAGTTAATTTATTGGTGTTCCAGAGCTTATGACAAGGCTGCAATCAAGTGCAATGGCAAAGATGCAGTCACCAACTTCGACCACAAGACCTATGAGGATGAGCTTCGGACTGAAAGTGAGAAATCCACTCTATCAGCTAGTTGGATTATGTTCTTCATTTAATCATGAACTTTGTCTCAGTTGACCATGTTGAGTACAATCTTGATCTGAGCTTGGGGAGTTCAGGCTCCAAGAGAACTCGAACCGAGGCAATGGATGACAAGCTTAAGGTGACTGAAGGAAGAGAATATCAGAGAAGCTACATAACTCCCAACTATCAGCTGCCAGTGCAAGCAACTATGTTTTATCATCAAGTTAATTATTTTCGTTACCTTCTGATAAATCTGTCTTCTTCATTCAGTTCGATAACAACTCAGGCCTCTAACGAGTGTCCGATTTCATGCATGATTCAGTATCGTGACGGCGAAGAAAGGGAAAGGGGCCTCAAGTGGCTTTCCTTATCGAGCGGCGGAGAGCAGCAACAGATCTACCTTCCCACTTCCACACCCCTCGCTGACTTTGCAGCATCATCAGGATTCCCACCTTTGGCAGCAAGAATTGCCCCTCCGAGCGCAGCAGCAGCAGCAGCAGCACAAAGATGGCCTCCCAACTATTTCTCCATTAATGATTAATTCAATGGTGCCCTCCAAGGACCCACGCTCTGTGTACCCTTTCCATCCTCCTTCACCAGAGCATCTAGTTCGTGGACAAACAATGCTGACAACGTTCATACTTCAGATGATTACTCGGAGTTGCTGTCATTAGTGTAAAACTTGTAGTGAAGACTGTGCGATCTTGCATGCGATTAGTCGAAGAAAACGTGGATGGAACACTAGATGTTGTCCTTTTTGTATGAATTAGGCAAGTGCATTAATGGTGAGAGGGACGACACGACTGAATGGGCCGCAGCAGCTGGCAAGGCTTGTAATTAAGGTGGATGCTTTCAATGTGGATGGAAAGTTTATGAACTTCATCTGAGTTTGGCCACCTGGTGCTTTCATTCCATTTTTATATGATTAAATCCCTTTTTACTAAAGGACTCGATTCAAGTTTTTTTTATAGTTTTTACTAAAATTACACCCTTTGATAAAATGGATATGAACTTTCGGATATATGTAAATATCAAAAGGGCGTTTTATTTTGTCCGAACCACCTATTGAAGAGGTTTGATTATTTGAAGGACGAGAAGCTATGAAAAAATATATCGATATAATGAAAAGGACATATGAGGTGCATTCGAGAGTCGAGAAATTAGAAAAAATTTTACTCGAGGAGAAGGTCGGAGTTGGATTTAGATAAACTTAACTTTAGACAATTAGAATATCACCCAAACCAGTGAAACAAAGAATAGTCAACTTTTGATATTGATCATTCGAGGCACTTCGGATGACTTAGGGTGCCTCCATTCTAAGCACCTCAAATGGAGCTGAGGCGCCTCACATGCAGAGCTACCACGAATAACCTCTGTGAAACTTGAGGCGTCTCTGATCCTACCTGAGGTGTCTT
>JBBMJZ010413112.1:9051327-9082207 GCA_037833815.1 Zingiber zerumbet
ATTCTAAGCGCCTCAAATGGAGCTGAGGCACCTCACATGCAGAGCTACCACAAATAACCTCAACAAAACTTGAGGCAATCTCTGATTCTACCTTAGGTGCCTTCGATGAGTTGGAGAGACATTGCATCGAGGATAAGACACAGACTCCTTCAATGGCAACCGAGGCGCCTCCAACAGTCCAGATCAACAAAGAGGATAAAACTTTTATCCAGTTGGAGGCGCCTCTGAAATGAAATGTCAGTATCAGTCACTTTTGACCGGCGGACTATAAATAGAATCTTATAGCTAGTTGTATTATGACACGCTTGTATTTTCATTTCCATTTATGTTTTATCAAAGTCTGCACTTCCAACTATGGTAAGGGGCTTCTCCGCTTCCGACTCTGTCGAAAAATGAGATCTTTTAGTAAGCTATTATTGTCGTAGATTAATGACCTCACTGGTTGTAAACCAAATAAATTCTTTAATCTCTTACTTTACTTTTGTGTGTTTTATTTTTAATTTAATGTATGTATCCTTATAAGCTAGAAGCTTGAGAAGTCTAAATTTAAATTTTAATTACATGTTGTTTATTCACCCCTTTAGCCGAGATCTGATCCAACACATCCTACTTGTATTTTATTTTTTTTATCAAAATGGTGTTTCTTTCCATTATTCAATCATCATGTACATTTACCCTCTTATCCTTTCGTATTGTTCTCATCATTATCTTTCGTCTAAATTTGAAATTAACGGGACACGTTGTAATAACTATGATTTCGTAGTTATTACAATGCATACTTAATCTGTTAAAAAATATTGTAGCAATTATAATTTTATAATTGTTACAACTATAGATTCAACCCAATTATAATAATTATGATTTCGTAGCCGTTACACTGCAGTTTACCAATTTAAATAAATCTACATAGCTGAACCGTAAGAAAAGACACTCTTTAATGGAAAAAAATGAAAATGAGACGCCTTTCATGATTCAGAAAAAAAAATAGGACCCCAAGCCTTTCCACGTATGGTGAGGGACAAACCTTTGGTGCCATTCCGATTGGTTACTTTCTTCTTCGTATCATTGCAGGTCCATGAATTCAATTCCTCGACGGAGAGAAATGGAGATTTTGAAGCTGAAACAAGACACGTCGAAGACAAAAAGGAACACGTTTAAGTCATTGGAGATCAGAAAGAGAAGATGCAAACGACAACTCTGCTGCTGCAAAATTATAATATTTGACCCATTAACGTTGCTTTTTGAGCTTCCTTCCTAAAGGTTCCGTGTAAAGCACTGCGATTAGGAACGACTTCGTCTTCCTTCACTATTTCATTTGTCCTACAACCAAAAAGAAAGGAGGACATCATCTTTGATTGATCGCAATTAAACCATGTCGCAATGGTAAATGCCCAATAATTTAGGCAGTTCATATACAGCTTCCGCTTGGCCCACCTTGTTAAGTTTCAGATGTAAAGGCAAGGGTGCCTCTGGTAATGGTGGCATAACATGTCTCGATAAATTAACGGATAATTATTTTTTTTAAAATAAATGATTGATCTAAAAATATTGGGTCGATGGGTCATCCGCTATAAATATTTTCTGATTTATCCTAGTGGCTAATAGGAAACTTTAAGGCTGGAATGATCATCCCGAGGATTAGTCAATAAACTAAATACCTAGTGTCAACTAAAAAAAATAAAGGCAAGAGCCCTCGGGCTTTGGTGCCGTGACCAGACACTCCAACAATTAACGAAGCATCTAAGATTCAAATTTTCAATTATGACACATTGTAGGATATTTTTCCTTCATAGAATGACCAATCTAAGGATGTTGGCCGTTTTAGATAGACAATCATGAATTTTTTAGTAGGCGGATTGTGAGGCTGGATGGTTTACCCCCTATATATATAGGGTATTGATACCCTGTACACCCACCATGGGCGACATGATGGACGCCCCTTATAGGTTCAGGCGTCCAAATTACTTCTGGATTTTCCGACCATTTTTCATGTGAGGGGTGTCCACCGTGGTCGCCTACGGTAGATGTGCATGGTGTGTGTATATACATAAAACTGGAAGCACATTGGCAGGAAAATGTCACATTGATACAAACTTAGGAGCACGTCCTGTGTTATATGAGAACTTTTTGTAGCTTTAGTTGATTCCGACCGTGGACCGTGTTAAATGCTGATCTACACTGTAAAAGATCGAGACATGAAAGAAAAGATTTTTGATCTTTGAACGTGAGTTCATCGATCAATATTCAAAGACAAATCTAAAGAGTATTTGCAAGTGAATTTTATAGGCATTGGACTACCTGTTCAACTTTAGCTTAGCTGACTTGCTATTGAAGGAGCTGCATGAGCACCCCTTTGATGATTTGTTAGCTGTTGCTTTGTCATTGTGTTCCTTTTCAGAAATACAGGCACCTGGTTCTTGATAAAATTTGTAAACTCTTCTAAAACTTCAACTGAATCCAAGTATCAAATTGGTCGAACCAATCCGGTGAATCGACAACTTATATTTTTCATCTTCAGTTCACTACAACAAATAGTATTTCCAAATTTTATATACCACAAAACACCAAACTTTGTATTCTTATAGCCAAGACAGAACTTTTGGATTCACAGAAATAGAACAGAAATGTTCCATGTGTTTCATACGTACAAGATATAACAAAAATAATAATAATAACAATTACAAATGGATATTTTACCAAACCAAACAGGCCAAGCATCTTTGATGGCCAATGCGATACTGAGACAAGATGGAAAAAGAAAATCAGCTACATGCCGAGCTTCATCATTCATCTCCCTTCATTACCAGCATTTTTCAGAATTTTTCTGCTTTATGATATGCTTCAGAGCTTTTAGAGGGACAAGCGGAAGGCGGGTGAAGTTGCATTTATCCAACAGGCGAAAATCTTTACATTCAGGAACAATTTATGGGGCCTTGTTATTGAAGAGGAACATGGGAATGTGGCTGATAGTAATTTCCTTGTCAATATGCTTACCTATATGGTTACAATTTACATATGAAGAAATACAGTATAAACATGTACAAATTGGAGTTCTCTGTTAATCAAAACCTCGAAAAAAATAGGAGAGATTGTCTAAGCCTTGCTTGAATCAGAATGCGTTGTGACCACTTTATGCTATAAAATACTTACTGGGGGATTGGTTGGGATTGTTGGGTGACCATGCGATGCTATATCATGAGATCCTGTGAAGAGGGAGGGACCGAGGTCTAGCTCTCATAATTGTTGCATCACTACGCCGAATCCATTCAGACAATTTCCATGGTTTCTGCCACTTCCACTTGAACTGCAGGAGCCACTGATGATGGCTCCTTTTCCATCTCCAAAGCTTTCCTCCATGACCTGTTATTGCCAGTTTCTTTCCCACAGGCAGATGCCCAATCGGCACCATCTACAGTCAGAGAAAAGATCTTTCTCAACCACAGTTAAAATGGGTCGCAAATTGATCATATTAATAGCAGGAAACAGACCTTCAGTGGCTGCTTGTCAAAACTTGAAGCCGCTTTATTTGGGCTATTAGCGATACCAGCAGTGTACTTTAGTTGTTTCTGCGCTGGTACTGCTATTGGAGACAGTGGAGTACCAGTATCATCAGCAGAGTGCTTCAGGGAACCATTTGAATTTGCCTATTAATTTATAGACACAAAATTTTCATAGTATAAGTTTCAAAATGCTTAGATGAGAGAAAAAACCTATTCATTTGTCACATTTTGACCCAAAAATGCTTAAGCCAAAGTCAGCAATAGCTCATTCATCTAACTGAGGGTTCTATTCAATGCAAAATTTTGTATATTGGAATTTTAGTGATTGAAAGTATATAAATGTTTGGAACAGACTTGAAATTGTTGCAGCATTTGTGCTGTTTTACCTTTAAATTTTCTTTTAGTAAAAGCCATGTCTTTATGGCGACAACAGTCTTGACATCTTTTGCACGATTGGCTTGAAATTAATTTGAGGACTTGGAGAAAGAGATAATACATACAGCAAGCAAAATCCTACTTAAGTTGTATGTCTGAGTTTAGCAAGCAAGATACTTGTGCACCAAGAGGTGTTAAGTCATCATGTCTAGCAAATTTGCCACACCCATATGGTATGCATGCACGTACATATTTAGGTCATTAAACTAGTTAGCTGTTGAGAGTTAAACATTAGACGTTCGAGCTTAGGTATCTCCTTGGTTTGGCCTACGTTCTTTTCAGTATCTTCCTCAAGCATAGGAATGACATTAGTAAAAGTAGCTATAGATTCAACTTGGGAAAATAACCTTAAAGAGTTGCAAGAATTTCTGAGTCTCAGTATCTGCTGGATACTGCCAAAAACTGAACACAAGCTTACCGAAGGTGATGTCGTTAATGGAACTGCAACAGCTTGCTCTCCCATCTTCTGTTGCTTCTCCATTTCTTTTCTCCGTGCTTCACTGAGTCGAAGAAGGCTAACAAGTTCATTCAGTTGCTCTTTTAGTTCCTTGATGCCAATTTCCTTCTCCCTCAACTTGCATCTATTCCAAATATGCAAAAGTCAGTCATTGCTTTATGAAGCACTGAAAACTCAAGAAAACTTGTCGCAATTTAGTCAAAACAATGAGAAAATGCTCCATTTTAACCTAGAGACTAACTGGCATTCTTTCATTATCTATTCTACTTGGTGATTTGAAATTTAATTTTTTTTCATTGAATAATCTTTGTTAAAGGAACATGACTCAACAACCTATTTGTTAAACAATACGTAGAACAAAAATGAGTTTATTACTTCTGTTTTCAATTTCCAGTTCTTTGATGCAAACCTCATGTTGTCATAATCCATAAGCAAATACCAAGATAAAAACTTGGAATGCAACCTTGCATCTGCTGCAACATTAAACACATAGTGAAGCAGACTCTTTGCTTCTCCCATGGAGCGCAACTGATTCCACCTTCCATGTCCTGTGTATGAACGTTCACGTTCCTCTGCCTCGGAAAGTTGGGAAGCCATTGCTACAAGAGTGTTTGATGATATGTTCACCATGTTTTCAAGTGATGTTATTCTTGCTAATCGTGCATTTGGAGACAAAGAGGACATTCTGCAAAAGGAATGATCAACAAACAGGACCTTTAAATAAGTTCATGTATCAATACAAGTTTTATACGACTCTTTTGTTATTGAAGGCTGTTAAATGAAGTCACAACCAAGCATTCGTAAGCATAAGTTTGCAGTGATCAAACACCAAAATTACACACGATTTACTATTCATTGTAATGATTTATCTACCTGGAGTTTCCATTCTTTACTCTTGGTGGACTAGCACCGTATAATGAAGCCTCCTCTTGTTTCAGGAAAGTAAGCTCCTCAGCCAAGGCAGCACGCCTGAACAACCAGAATAGACATCATCAAGCCTATACACAGAAATTCTCCATTCTCCCAATTAAAAGACAACTTACACTTGACTCTGTTTCTCATATTCATTCCGCACTTCATGCACATGCACCATGACTTCAAGTTCATGATCCAGCCAACGTTGTAGGGATTTTTCATTGAACTGAAAATTTATTTATATTTGATGTATTTTCACTTATTTTCTTATAAAAAATTAACACAGATAATTTACCGGAACTCCTGGTGAATGACCATTTGCAATAACTGGAAAGGAAAAAAAAGTAACATCAGAAAAGGATTGAAGCTTAAAAAATATTTTCTTAAAGAAACATGCCAGAATTTTCACGTGCTGATGATTTTCGAGCTTCGAGCAGTTCTTTCAACTTCTTGGTAGCCATTGCAGCCTCCTCTGTTTTCCTCTGAAGAACCTGTGGTCGGTTTGAGATATAAACGATATGGTGTCTCAACTATTAAAACTGCAAATAAGAACTACATCAAATGCTGGAACAAGTTACAAAAATCAGTCATGGTCACTGCTTTGAGTGCATCCATACTTCATAGAACTCATTATAGTTTTTTTTTTCTGGGCATATTACTCCCTTTCAGCTAATCAACTTGGTTTTAGGACTAGGACTATCATGAATTTACCATGACACCAGGATTGCAATGTCATGTTTAGTTTTGGTCAGCACAGTAAACCACAATCAAAACGAGATCAACACAAATGAAACTTACCTCAACCATGTTGCCACCAATAGTCATCTGCAGTCAGCTACTATTTGCTGCCAATTGTCTGCGATTTAATTCCTACGTCGCTACAGAACCACATCTCCACCCCAGCAAATGAGTGGTAGAATGAAGTCCAAAATTCTATCTAAAAATTAATACCCTAACTCGTTGTTCATTTACCTCATTCTCCCCTTCTCCCATAAACCTTCTCCCTATTCCTCCCACCATCTCAATCAACAGAATTCATGCTTCTTTCACGAGTGAAGACCAATCCAGCAGGCAGCAGCAAGTTTTTTTTTTTTCTTCTTCTTCCTAATTGCTGCCACAGATGCAGAGTGTTGACAGGTTGGCAGGGCATGACACCAACAAACAATATCATTCCAACAAAGGAACGATACCTTGTCTTGGAATGATGTCTTAAATGTTGTCTGACACTTATATACCAAAAGATTATCACCAGCTCCCTTATGTGCTTACTTTATAAATTCAGAATCTTATATAGTTTCAAAAGCATCTTTTACACCAAAATCAGTTCCTACACAAACTCGTCATGATCTTGCCGATCCCTAGGTGACATGGTTAATAAAATATATCTTCTCATATGTTCAAATGAGCTAAATAAACTGTATATATCGCAGCTACTATGAGAATAAAATAGATTTTACAAATTAGACACCTGTACTAGCAGAGTAATAACTAAGGCTAGCATTACTCAGTCATCCTCCTTCCTAATTGGGGCCACCAATGCAGTGTGCCAACGAACCAGCATGGCACAACACTAACACAATATCGTTCTGACAAAGGGCTGATACCCTGGCTCGAAATGATATCTTAAACCTAGTCGGACACTTCTATACCTCAAGAATATCACCAGCTCTCTTACTGTGCCTACTTTATAAATTTAGAATAACCTCTATAGTTTCAAAAGCATCTTTTACACCAAAATCAAACACATACATGTCATGATTTTGTCAATCCCTGGAAGTACATTAGTAAAATTTTAGCTTCTTATACGTTCAAATGAGTTAAACAAACTGAATAATATCACTCAGAATAAAATAGATATTACAAATTACTTATCCAATACAAGCAGAGTAATAGCTAAGACATGTCACTGGATAAGAAATAAATGAAACAATTAGACTGATGGTTTCCTCATAGAGAAGGTTACACTTACCAATTTCTGTCTCTGATTCAATGCTCGAAGTTTATGTCGCTCATACTCATTTCTCCTTCCCTCTTTCTTTAGCTGTTTGCGAAAATGCATAAAAAACAAAACAAATTTATAGGACCTACGGGATTCCACTAGTTCCTTTTCTTCTAAAAAAATATATAAATAGCATACAGCACAGAAGTTACCATCTTTCACATCATAAGAAAACAATGTACAAGTGTATAATAATATGAAGGAATAGTATACAATTCCATCAAATGATGATACATTGACAAACTTTCACTACAAAATGGCAGGCCAAATGACATGGAAATGAATAAGATTTATTTGCACAATATAAAACCAAGATTTCTATTAGAGTTCCTTTTCTAGGCCAGGTTACAGTCAAGTTGATGACACTGAGCAGAATTCTGTGTGTAGAGGTTGTGTCTATGTTCTTTGCCTACAATGAGAACCTTGCATGGGGATAACACTAATAGATACCCATCATGTGAGTGTAAGTAGTACTAACTTGCCAAATCAGGACAGCCATATGCTTGGGCAGTAACACTGCAGCATTATTGTTCATAAATTAATTGGTACTTAGTAAGGTTATCATACATGGATCATAATGAATTACAGGATTCCCAGTTCAAAGCAAAGACAATCAGAAATGACAACAAATGCTGATTTCTTGAAATTATAGGGACTATTACTTGTAACATAACTACAAGAAAACTGCCTGATCCAGTTTACAGTTTTATATGGATCCTAATACTCTAAATCATAACACAAAATGCACCTGAAGCAGTTCCTTCTCACGAGAAGCCTTCCACTGACGAAATTGTTCTGCCTCTTGCTTTATCTTGTGTTGCAACTGGACCTGCAAAATAGAGAAACCACTAAACACAACATGAAAAATTGATGGAGAATAGACTAAATGAATGACAGAGATATTTAGTAATAAACAACAACCTTCTGTGACTTAATAAATTGTATCTCTTCTTGTAGCTTCTTTGCCGCTTCCTCAATCCTTTGTTTTTGCTTTGATAGTTGAACTTGGTTTTCCTGTTTCTTTTTAAGGTCCAATATCTGAAAAGAGAAATTTTGGTAGTCTTCAAGTCTGGATGAAATGCTTTTTCATTACTAATTCATGATAGAAGATTCGGCATAAATAATCAACCTGTGCTTCAAGGGCCTTCAGTTTCTGCAAGTGGTTCTCTGGCAATTTGTGCCCTTGCCCATCTGAGGCTGCAGCGAGGTTTTCAACTTCAGCCAACAATCTGTCTCTTTCTTGCTGCAATGAGTTACCAGAAGGTCAGCATTAGAGGAAATTCAGGGAAACAAATGGACTAGATACAAAAATCAATCTTGATCCCTTAACCTGCACTGCTCTTTTCTCCTCTTCAAGTTCCATCAATTTCTTTTTGAAGTGTTGCTTAAGAGAAAATGTGTCAAATCCACAAAACATTTTCATCTCAGACTGCACAGACAATAAAATTCGTCAACTAGCAATGAATTGGCTAAAGAGCCTTATTATGGAGTCACATGGAATCAAAGACTTCAAAGAACAGTCACACCAAATTATGTTCAACAGGAAAGCCAAAATTTCAACCGCAAAGATAGCTTGAATTTATTGCATACACAAAAGAAAGTAAACTTCAAGCAAGTCTAGCATATATTATCAACATTGACAAATCACATATGAGAAACTAATTTAATCAACTTTTACATGTTATAATGGTTGTTGTAAAAAACACAATAATACAGTACAGTAGCTGAAACTGATATTTGTTGTTGTTGTTGTTGTAATCAATGTGAATTATGTATTAAAATCTTGAGCTGTTCTGGACAGAATGGCCAAAATTTTCCATTTTGCTCTCACACCAAGACGTAGAAAAATGCCGTTGGCATTAACACCTCAACCATCCTCCTCTTCCTCTCGATCCAGTCCTAGAGCCCCTTTGCAGCTTCACCACCCTCCTCAATGCCCTCAATACGTCCATAGAACTCCATTGAGTGCCACCTCCCTCTTTAGTTCCAAACAAAACTTCACCCCTCCCCCGGCTGTGAAGGTGAGCAAACACATTACACCATCGCCTTGCTGCTTTTGCCAATTGAGTTTTTTCCTCATTAGGATCCATTATATCCCAATCTGACAAAGGTGATTGACACCAACAATAGTAGAACAATGCTTCGCTCACTCATGTCATGATCTCTTAAGGTACGCATCCTTGCCTGCAACACTAATCGGACCAGGTATTTGATCCCACCAATTTTGTGTTACAGACAACTATCACCACGTCTTCCAACAACAGCTTCAAGAAAGCACCTACTATTCTTCTTTCTCCTCTTCCTCATCATCAAAGTGACCAACACCATCCTGTTGGCACAGTCGAAATGGCACGAAACTATCTCATTTCAACCGGGAACCAAACCCCTAGCTCATAACAAACGAGATTTTAAACCTTGATATGAATAATCATAGCCCTATCTTAGATGGAGTCCAACATAATAAGTACCTCATGTGAGGCTTAATCAAGACATACTAATATATATAAATATTAATTCTAACATTTCCCTTCATACTGGAGCATAGACATCAGCTAATTCCTCTTTATTACACAAAATAACAAAAAGCTTACAAAAAAGAAATAAAAGATTCCATATGTCATTTGGAAAAGGTGATGAAGAAAGATCTTCATCATGAGAAAGAAATAATAATCTGATTTTCATTAATTAATTATAGAGAAATAAAATTTGATGCTACTTATCACCTCTTTTTGCTCCAATTGTCTATTTAACTCATTCAACTCCTTTCCCATAGAATCTTGGAACATTGTGTGCTCCCATTCTTTGGCTACTTCATCTATTTCCTTTGAATCACCTGGTGAAGCAATGAAACATCACCCCGAGAGTCAAATGGTTTAGGATAACCATCACATGCTGAAAAATATCATGTGCATTAACTACCAAAATCTAATTAACATTACTTTAAACACAAATGATTTATAATACCTCTTAAAGCTCCAGCCATGTGATAATCATAGCCTTCTGCATTGTGCAGGCTTCTCTTTAGATCTTCTCCTTTAAGAAAACAACTTCCAGTTTCCTGAAATTTCAAAATGCGACATAAATTTTTTTTATCAAACCAATAAACTTCCAGTTTCCATTTGGGATTGATACGTGGCTTGGAATGGTAATTTAAGCCATGGTTTCATTTGTTATCAATCTAGAATTGAGGGAGATAATATTGTTAAAAAAAATCTCACTTCTTGCATAAATAAGAGAATTAACCCAATGACCTATGACTTATGAGGCTCGACCATTAGTGCAAAATGCTTAAGCCCAAGTTAATAGTAGCTCACTCATATTAGCTTATGAGACTTCTATATTAGCCCACAACTTACTATGTGGTACTAAAGTAGGTGTTACAAACTCTCCCACATAAGGTTTGACGTTCAATCAAGAAGCAAAGTCAACCCATAGCCCAAAATCATTTCTACTCAATGGCATGCGAGATCTCATAGTGACAGCACCACCATACAACAGGCATTCTTTTCCAACACTTCAACATGCCTAACGAAGTGACTCATTAAGTTAGTAGGGTCAATCATGACCCAAAATGATTAAACTCAACTAATAACTAGCAGTCACACTCTATCTAAGCTAATAAAGCTTATTATTTAGCCCATGTCTCACCATGCACGAGGGGGATCACAATAAAATTTGGCACTGTAAATCTTACACCAACATGCCTTATGACATACTAGCTTAAAAGTTAGCTAATGGGCTTTGTGGGGTCTAGGTCGTAAAATTATAACAATCTCAAATTTAGGATATGCTTTGACAATGGAATATAATTCTCATCCTGGTAAACATTTATTGTTCTCTCCCATTTTCATTTATCTACAATACTCATTAATTCCCCTTTCACTTCTCACATCAAGAGTTTGTCACCATAAGGACTTCCTTTTCAGAATTAGAAACCATAGTCTTAGAGAGTGATGAATTTTCAAGTTGCACTATAGACCCTAGTCTAGTCCGATTCATTTGATCCTAAATGCAGATGCAGCTTCAAGTTCTGGATTTTTCAGTCAATAGTTCATCTATTGCATGTTTTTCACATTTAGGTCCTTGTCAATTTTCACTTAGTTTTTGAATTGATCTTAATTCAATTCAAGCAACCACCATTAAAATTTTGACTTAATAGTAACCTATTATTCCTATAATCCCATTCCCTGCCCTGCTATTTGGCTTACACAAATCTATATGATCAAACAAGAAGTTGAATTAAAAGGTACAGAACTGTAAAAGTGAGGGTGTTCAAGAAATATACTTCAGAATCTGTGTCAAAATGGTGATCCTGAGAAAATCGACTCCGGTATTCGTAGATTTCCATACAAAGATCTTCATTAGTAGCTTCCAGCCAAGAGATTTTCTCTTTCAGAGCCTACAAAACAGACACAAATTACAGTTCAAACAGTATGCAGTGACAAACAAACAGAAGAGCATATGGATTACAATTTGCGAATAGAGTTAAGGCTGCTCATTTCATGCACTATGTCGAACTCATGAAGTTTAGAATGTCTATTGTCAGATGGACAGTTTATACTGTTATAATACCTTGACCATCATCATCTCCACAAAAGTTATCAGCCGAGAGTAATATAATTACCTGGATATCATTCGATGCACCTCCCCCGCGGTGACAGGCTAATTCAGCCTGTAGATATTCAATATGTTGCCTCATTCTGTGAATCTCTTCTGATATTGGATTCCTATTGACCTAGATAGATTCCAAAAACAAGGAGTTAAGCAGATTAAGAGAAATAAAGTGCATATTTCCATTAAATGAGTATCATTTTCATTCCTCAAGCTGGAAACTCACAATGGGCTTATTCTGAATGTTACGAGCTCGGTTAGCATATTTTAATGTGTTGAGTGTTTCTTCTGTGTTAACATCAGCTGGACTGATACAGGCTGGAAAGGAGAAAAATAATTTAGTTAGATAAAACTTTGTTTTCCACAAGAACTGTATTATTTCAAGTACAATATGATTATTGAAGAATGCTCATCATATTTATTATCCAAAAAACCTTGTTTTCTTTGGTGGATAACTGGGAAGGAAAGGCAAGGGGAGAAAAAGAAACAGATATGCATACAAGTGATCAACGATCCACATCAGGATATTGCCTTCTTTAAGAGAGGGAAATATGATATCTTGGAAAAGTAAAAAAAATGTGGTAGAAAGTAATTAAGTGTTAACAGAATACAAGATTTTTTCCCTTGTTACACATGTTTGTACACGAAAAACTAATGGCCAACTCAATATATTTCCTAAGTCGCAAAATATTATGTTAATTCAACTGCAATGCAAATTGTCTCCACTCTATTCTTCAAGAGAGGACAGAGCACTTGAAAACCAACAGTCATTTTTTAGTGAGAAGGTGTGATTTAAGGAGATTATTACATCTTATATTGGTTCCAAAGGCCAGTTGAAGAATTTTGTACCCAAAATTTTGGAGGTCCCAACATTGAATGCATTCACAACAGATTGAGCTTATGATATTTTTTAACTAGACTGAGGACAATCAAGGACCTGAGCTTATGAAAAGAACTTAATGAATGATTTTAGCAATAGTCTGGTGAATGTAGCAAATAAAGTAAGATTTTTTAGAATCTATTGTATCCTAATTTATGGTTAAGCTTCAATCAGTTTAAGATACCTATCATTACAGTCCTGCTATTTCCACCAAGTGAATCCTGCATGATGTTAAAACAAGAAACAGTTAAAAAAAAGTTCTTGCCATGGTCCTTGAAAAAATGTAGATTACCAAATTCAGATGGATAAAATGTTTTTACCACACTGATATGGAAGAAATACTGAATACCTAATAACATTCATGTACCTCTAAAAATGATGCAAACAATATCAGAAAGAATAGCAGCAGCACCATTGATTACTACATCAAGCACTCAAAATGTGGTCAGCTTGTCAAATAATGGTCTTCATTTATAGGATCAACAGTGCAAGAGTACATGTATCATCCTAATTCAGTCATCTGGTTTTTGGATCAATTTTGGGATTAAAAATGCCCCATAGTATTTTTCTGATCTAAAACTCAGTTTGCCTCCTAAAAACTAGTCTAGTAAAGGAAGAAATGTCCTGTAACTCCTCAGTCACTCTCCAAGACTTAGGAGATTAGGGAGGAAGATGAAGGCATTTAATCTAACTAACCCAACTCACCATGCAAGAATTCAGCAGATCCTCCTATGATGTTGGCCCTTAAGTAGCCTACATTTTTTGGAAATTTTGAAACTCCTAACCCAACTCACCATAAGTAGAAGACAAGTATAAATCCATTGGACTATATATCAAAAAGTACTATCTATTCATCTTTCCTAAAAAGAAAAAAATGTTTTCTCTTTATTATGTTTCAATTATCTCAAACTACACTTCAAAATTCATGATTCTCCAAGGTGTTAAATAAAGTCCTTTTTTGAGCAAAGGATGATTCATATGCATGTTTGTTTGTTGATTAATTCCTATTTAATGAAAGGCTAAAAGCGCAACAATAGTTAGAGATCATGCCAAGATTAAATGTCTGCAACCTGCAAGAGCCGTGTAAGTTTGCTATCACGGTAAGGAACATGGGCACCCTCTTTACGCTTTTTCTCATCTCCAAGAGCACTAATGACATTTCCAAGGGCTAGCAGCCCCCTATTTATATGAACTCCTGAAACAACCAAGCATGTGTTTGTCAAGAAACATTGTATTTGGGTGGTTGTTGTATAAATCAAAAAGCAGGTGAACTACCTTCCTTGAATCGAAGGCCATCTGAGCCTGTTCTCTTGGCACGTTCTGATCCAGCAAGATCTACTAAGTGTAGTTTTGCAGATAAATATTCATGATTCATGTCCTCCATGAGGGTGCCTTCAGCAGGGACATTTGTACCAATCTTGCACATTTGCTCTAATGTGATTGTGAAAATGGCATGGGAACGACTATTCCACAAAGAAATAACATTACTAAAATTAGTATGATGGAATAGGTTCATGTTGCAACAAAAACAATAATTGTGCGAGTATTTTATTGGTCAACAAGGAAGGAAAAAGTTAACTTCTCTAATGGAAAAGAAATTTTGGTACTTGTAATTTCACACCCTGCATTTATCCATTGATCATCATTTTTGTCATTTTAGATAGCATCTTTTAGATATTTATTATTCTAAGCACAAGGCTATATTAAATCATTGAAAAGGAAAACTGGAAAAGATGCCAGGTTGACAATTCAAGTTAGAGCGTGTATATGATATTACAATCAGACAGTGCATGTAGTATATAAGTATTGAAAAAATTGATTGTCAGACATATGTAAGGATGTTCAATTGGGGAAAACAACTCCTTAATTATACAGTTCACTTTCCAAAAAAATTCAGCAGTTAAGTTACTAATTATATAAGGAGACGATAAGATAATATGAAGCCAATGTAAATGTATATACCATAAAGGTAACAACAATTGTCTTGTGAGAAATGGAAGTTAAACTAGGTGTACAACCAGTGAGTGAGCTCTGGGCTCATCAGTCGCAGCAACTGCTGAGAGAGATGATATATAGTTACATGGCATTCATCCTCTCTTTATAGTCTGCTTCATGTAAAAAAAATCTTGAATATGAAAGCAACTATTTATCATGTCTAATGGTTTGAAATGCTACACAAGGCTTCTTCCTGTAGGACCAAGTCACAAAGCTAACTAGTCAAGCATAGAACAAATCAAGCATGCTTTTAGAGAATAACAAACAGACATCAGCAGTGGAGCCAATCTATCATCTTAACCTTGACTGATTGTTCATATTTGTACTTCCAGTTGCTCGAATCAGTGAACCTTGTTCTAGACATGCAGCCATCTCCTTTTGAGTGCTAACAAAAATCTCAGTTGATCCAGCCAATGTTATTGCCCCATTTGACGCCTCCCGTATCTGCACTAGAGCCTTCCCAGGCATTGTCAACTTCCCAGAATGTCCATTGACAGCTTCAATTTTGCTGACAGATGAATTATCTAGCAAATCTCTCACTTCTTCTTTCAATATCTCCATGTTCCAAAAAAACAACTTATCAGTACGAGATACAAAGAAAAGTGCATGGACAATTCTACAAGACAAATAATTGAATTGCAAATGCTCCAAGATTATAGTACAAATGTACAATAGAAAATGAATGTTATCTAGCAAAGAAACAGCTCAAAATACAAATCAGAAATGTATACTACTTATTGTCACCAAATGAAGATAACAAATATAAATATGTAATTATGGCCCAATGGGTACAAATGCATATATGTTCAACGAGGAGCTCTTTCCAAGAGAGAATAACTGGTAGCTTTTGATGAATTTTTATTTTAACTTGTGGTGTTGATAAGTAAGAAAAGATTTCACGGACACAATCAATGTTCCAGGCAAGAAAAGGCATATACAGAAGCAACAAACACTATTCCCATCTAGAAAAGAGGAATCAGTCCTAGCAAACTGAAATGTCCCATACCTCAATGAATGAGACACGCAGTTGAAATTCTGCTTGATTCTTCAAAGCCTCAATTTTGCTAAATAAAGAATTCATAACTTGAGGTATAAGACCTGTTTGAGAACCATCCTTACATGCAGTTCCCATGGTGTACGTTTTTCCTGACCCCGTCTATAGCAAAACAAGTTGTCAATTCTGTAAGTATTTCAGGCTACATTGTACAAAGATTTTACCCATTTATCTTAATAAATATTCTAACACTTAACTTGACCATACGCAAGAACAGTAGCATTGTATCCTTGGAATAAGCCATCTACAAGTGGAGCAACACATTCCTCAAATATGGCGGACGATGGAGTACCTGTGCTCCCATATACATGATCAAAAGTAAATGAATGGGTGCCAATTTGCACCTGCATGTCAGAAGCCTTCCATAACTATTTATGATTTAGAAATTCAAGAAATTTCTGAACATTTAAAACTATTTTCAGGAAAGTCTGTCATTGATAAGAGAGTCGCTTTGAAAAAGGATAGGAGAGAGCCAAGCAGACACACTCAATTGCAATAGATGAAAAAAATAGTTTTTAGCAGTCATCAAATAGTGAAAGTTAACCATAGTGAACAAATTATCCATATTCTAACCTACATTCTGTCGACTTTTTTTTTTTGAGTTTCCATAATTAGAAAAATCACAATTATGGAGTTGCAGTTTTGTCCATCATAACTGAAAAAGCTAAGGTAAGAAAGCAAGGTACTGACATCCAGGGGAACAGAGAAAGAAATTTCTTTCATTGATGGACTGCTACAAGCCTTGAATGGATGGGGGAAAGAAGGAACCTTAATCAACTAGCTCGACCAACGAAAGGATGAGAGGATCGTCAAGCAAACCTTGCAAACTATCAAAGATGATGAAAAATTAAGCAGAACTCATATGTACAAATAGAAAAGAGATTTGAATGAGTGGAGTCTTTAAAGAGGAAAAGAACGAGATTATTTTCCACAAATTTGAGAATAATAATTGGAAACGCGATTACTGATCAGAACAAGATTTGAGAATAATCCAGTGCCCACATGCGTTATACAGAAACACTTTGAAAAGAAAACAACTCAGACTACAGTGACTCGGAAAAGGCAAAAAGTTAGGAACAATTTAAGCGGCACAGGGAGGATATCAATTATAGACCCACAAAATATTTGCTTCCAATTCGCAAACATTCATCGCCCTTGAACCTCCATAATTAACAAAAAAAAATGAAAAAGAAAGTCTCTGATCCAATTCATCCGAAAACCAGTGAGAAACTAAAGATATGTCAATGGAAAATCACCACTTTTTTTCGTTTTCTTCAACAAAGAGCCCATCCTAACTTACGTTATCCGCATCTCAAACAAGAAAGTTCGATCAATTGATTCTTTCCTTTTATTTTGTGAAATAAGGAGATGAGACGACAGAAAAAGGAACCTGTGGTTTCCCAGGGACTACGGTGACACAATCCTTGCACCCCTGCTGGCGCTCGTCGCCGATGAGCGGCCTTACGTGCACGGCCACTTTCACGCAGCAATCCTCCCCGCTCTCCACCGCCATCTCTCTCGAAGAGCACACGGATCACGCGCGCAAGACCATACGACGATGCTAAACCCCACCAGTACCAGATCCACTCCGCGGTGAAGCTTTCCAGATAGAACACGAAAGAAAGGGGTAGAAACCTAAGAAAAAAAGGCCAACTTTGGCCTGCGGCGCGCGCGCACTGTATAAAAGTGACTCTGCAATGAATTCTGAAAGAGAAAGAGCGTGATGGAATTGTCTGTTGCAGAACAGAAAGAGCGGAACGGAATGAAATGGGGAGGGCCGGTCAGGGGGAGGATTTGGTAGCACCAACAATTGCAACAGCAACAACCGACATCATACTTCCTTGAGCTTCACTGCAAAGCCAAAAAATTGACTCTTTGCAACTGCAGAAGAACAGTGACACTAGCCTGGGCAGCAGTGGTGGATGCTGGCGGCGGTCGCGGTGGCCGCGTTGGAGATTGGTATGACCAAGGGGTGGTTGGAACCTTGAGTGTCACTCTTTCCCCAAATGTCCCTCCTTGCCTTCTGCCACTTCTGCCGCTGCTTCTTCCCTGACTCCGGAGATTAATTCGCTGCCATGGTTGATGGAATTGCAATTTGCAACGAAAAAAGGAATCAATCAATCAGGAGAGAGAGGGCTACCGAGAGAGAGAGAGAGTTACGTCGCAAAAAGTGGGCTGCAAAATCGCATTGATCCTGGCACAGCGATCACTGCAACAGCTTCTCCACCGGCAAGGACATGGCATCTCCCTAGGTGAAGTTACTAGTATAAATTGAGAAACTTTCAGGACCCAAATAAAATTTTTGAGAAATTTTCAGTTGGCCCTGTATTTGAACCTTCCCCAAAGAGCTCAATTTTTGCACTTTGGCCCGTAATATTTAAAAATAGCCATTTATTCCCTCCAAATTTAAGGGATCTTACGCAATTTCAAACGTCCTTGGAGTACAAGTGAATTTTCTATAAACCCAGCGGCTAAAGTGAAATGTGACTATTGATTACCCTTTACCAACTCATGGCACATGTTACGCTGATAATAAGTACTCTCGGGACGCTCTCAGGGATTGCGCATAAGGTGTTGCCATAATAAAGTCTGGGATTCAAATCTCGACGAAACTGAAATAAAATATCTTCCTTATGTGCTAGTCACTATTTCAAAGACGAGTAACCGCCTGTGATTTACCTCCTCTATGTTGATCTTGGGACAGATTGGCGGGGGCGCTGGGGCGAGTGTATTCGCCTTTCTGCCACAATGTTACGCTGATAATAAGTTCCCTCGGGATCTTGAGTGATGTTGCCACCATGAGGTCTGAGGTTCGAATTTTGATAAAGCTGAGGTAAATACTTTCCTTATGTGTTAGTCATTATTTCAAAGATTAGTAACTGTCCGTGATTTACTTTCTCTGTGTTGACTCTGGGCAAACGTATCCGTAGTTTTGCCACCATTACGCTGATAATAAAAGGAGGGCTCGATTTAGCATGACCAATGAATGGCTCTGGGTGTGAGCTGGTGGTGGGGTCCAGCCCTCGGTCCTTTTGCTTCTCACATTGGATCCATTGCGTTCCCGACCCGATGGACCCATCCATCCGGCTTGATCCAGCAACAAACCAGTCGAGTCTTTCTCACGGAACATCGAATTGAAATGTTGACGATTTACAAGAGTTTTTATTAGAGTTAGATGGTCAGTAGAACATTTTTATAAAATTGGATTGAATACTTTTAAAATTAATTAATTTAAAGAATTAGATATCTAAATTATTAAAAAATAAAAATAAAAATAAATAATAATAGGTAGTTGCTGCAACTATTTTAAAGTAATTTTAAAATTTAAGATTTATGATGCAAGATTTAATTATAACTATTGTGATTTTGATTAATTTAAAATGATTTAGATGAAGTTTAAATATTTTTAAAAAATTAGTAAACAGAATTTTGATATAATAATAATAATTTGTGTATAGTATTTATAAATTTAATTAAAGTATATAGTTAATTTTTCGAGTAGCTTGTATATGTTGTAATTAAACTCTAAACATTAAAATCTTGGACCATAAATCCTAAACTCTTAATACTAATATATCAAAATATTCTTTTATTAACTTATCAAAATTCTTTTTAATTAATTAAAATCATTTAAAAATAGTTATACAACTAGTCTTAGCTACCACAGTTACATGAGAAGTAAAGAATAATATTATAGCAATAAATTGATAACTTTTACACGTTATACTAGCTATTTAATAGCGTCTAACATATTATAGCATATATCAATAGCTACTATAATACCGTAAGACAGTTGGATAGGAAGCTCTTTTGATTTGATTTGATTTTTTTAAAAATAAGGTGCTTTTTTGATGTCTCATTTTAATTTTTACTCTTATTTTTATCTCAATTCTTTTCTTGAGCTTGTATTACATGAATAATTAATAAAAATAAGCAATCTACCAAATACATAGAAGATCCTATGTGTCGAGAAAATAAATATTTTACTTAAAGAAGCAAGTATAGAAGAAAGAAAAAGAGAAAGAAAAAAAGAGAGCTTTTGATTGTCTAAAGTGGTCCCTTTGACACTAACTTCCTAATTTGATGGCTACTTAAGCCATATAATGAGTGTAATGATGTAATTGATCACCAAATTAATGAAAAGGTGTTCATCCTAATTCTAGTTGTAGAAAGAAACAAGTAGAAAGTATAAAAGTTAGAATTTAATGCAACCAAAAAAATAACAACCGAATAGTTTTTAATACACATATCGAAATTAAAATAGATTAAAATATATATAAGAATTTTTAGATGTTAAAATTGTATTTATTCCTTTGACTTTGCCACTTAATGATAGTGTTGTTGTATCAGCCCAGCAGATACTCTTTGTGGCTGGCATTTTTTTTTCTTCTTCTGATTTCTGTATATTATTTTTGCTAGAAGGTGTTTTTATATATGGAGCAAATTATGAGAAGTTAAAAGCGAGATAAATTGTTTGAATGTGGCTGATATAGTTTAAGAGGCAATAGGTAATTTGCCATGAAAAAAAAAAGAATTATCAAATTGTAGCTCTAGTTGATTAATAATCTTGATGCATTTAAAATTGACAATATTCCAATTGCTTGATTAACAAACAAACAAACAAACAAACACTTGCATATGATTCCTCACAATGTGATGCCACAACTACTTGAACTTTGTTTACTATAACAAGCATAGAAAATCAGCAGGCAACCGGAGACAGGTATTTTAGTTAAACTTTATTCATCGAAAAGATGCATTGGTCAATCGCAAAACTAAAATATTGCTCCGATCTGTGAAAGAGTCTTCTTATAGTAGGGGAATTCTTTGATACAGAGGATGGTCTTAGTTCAAGATAACAGAGGGTGATGACTAAGTTAGTTGGTAGTAATTCTGTCTCATACTAACCAACTCAACCCTACCTCGAAGGTCAGAAAAACTCTTGCATATGAAACATTAAGCAATGGATTGATAGATTTGGAGAATTGAATATGGCATAAAGTGAGAGCTTGGTGTATTTAATGAATGGCTCAAAATGAGGTGGATTGATGGCATGGAGCATTGGTTGGGTGGCATAGAGCAAACTCAGGGAACTCTGGTCATTGGTGGCACAACAACTAAATCAAGAGAGATTGAAAACCTAAAGACACAAAATATGAAAGATAATGATAATGAATATAATTAAAAAAATAGTTTTGGGACAGCATCATGTTGTAAAAGTTGTGTGATTGCTAAGTAGAGACAGATTATCTAATTTTTGGTTACGAAGATACATACCCCAATGTTCATAATAATATCTATTTTGCAATTAATTACCTATTATGATAAATATAAGACATCTACTTACTAATTTGAAAATTACAACAAAAAGACTCAATGTGAATATGGAACTAGTCTTTTGGTCATATTTAAGTTTTTAAAATACAAAAGTTTGATTAATAAGACAAGTTAGTAGGTGAAATTGAGTAGCTATCTCAATTAACTCTTTCGCTCCATTTTATTTATGATTATAAAATTCTAATTTTGGCTTGCTTAACTAATCAAAAAAGACTATACTTTCAAATTGATGCAGACATGGCAACACACATATAAATAAAGTGGTAGATCCTCTTGAAGGAAGCTAATCACTAGGATTTTGACATCCCAAAGCTAAGAAAAGAGCTAAATGCTTCAAATACAATCTTTAAATCATAACCCTTAATTGACGTCATATGAACGACTCTGATTGCATCCTATAAGATAGAAATCGAGTCAAAGTCTAAGAGACTATTGAAGGAGTGGCTGAACAAATATAGAAGCTTGGCACAATCATAACACTGGTAAAGTCAAAATCAAGAGATCTCATATATCCAAAGTTTGATTGCAAAATTTCTATTTTTCTAACCTTGTCTTTGTCACTGAACACTAAGAAGGTTCCATATATTATCCAACACCTTATATGATGATTCAAGTGATGCCAAACATGATGTCAAAGGACTGTAAGAGCTCAATAAAAATCTTATTTTACTTAACATATTCACCCAACTCAAGTTCAAACCAAGTTTCCTTGGGTGAAACCAAGCACATCATTAATTCTCTAAGTTTTTGCCATTTGCTATCTTGGTTGTTTGGCAAACATAGTCCATAATTGTGTTTAAACTGGAGTGATTATAATACAAGGTTAAAAATGCAATAACCATCAGTCTTCAGGGAATGATTAAGCAGAAGTTATTTGCTTGCAACCAGTCCACAAACAATCTGGAAGCAAGAAAGTTGCATGCTGCACTTGAATTACACAAATTACATAGTGATTCAGAACAAGAGAATAAAGCTAGAGAACAACAATATTCATGAACTTCCTCTTTGCAAAAGCCAGCCACCACTTGTTAGGAGTGCCATTAGGTCTATAAGCACAGCTTAGCAATCTTCCACTTGTTTCCTCCCTTATCTGCTTCAGATAGTTTCTGAATAGATCTGTAGATATATTTTTTATTATGGTATTATTAACAAGTTATATATGATTGTTATATTATATTCACGGAGAGCTGAAATTAGTTGATTAAAGTGAATTATTGTGCTGGAATACCTGCTTCATCCTGAGATTGGGGAAGGGCAAACAAACCAGGAAACGGAAAGCCTGGCTCTCCGGGTACAGGGACCTTCTCCAGACCCAAACTAATGATGGCTTTCGTCCCTACTGCAAGTGTTCTGCAACCGTCCAGCCGTTTGAGAGCCACGTTAATGTAAAACGTCAAGTATATGAGGAGCTTATCGGATGGGCTCTTAATGTCAAAATTCTTAAAGAAAACATTGGCTCGGAAAAAGGTTATCGCCTCATCGACAATGTCAATTTTATCTGGAAGAATAAGATGGCAAAAACCAAAGCTGGCCTTAGTTGTGTGGTCTAGAAGAAAGATAATTAGGTTTAACAAAAATAAAAATAAAAAACTGAGGGCGTAAGAGAACCTGGATCAGAGACAGGTGCAGGACCCTTAATATGGCTTTTCAATGGAAGAAGTGGGCATCCACAGGCTTTTGATACAGCTTCTAGATCAACAAAACTGGAATGATACACCTGCCACAAAACCATACCAAGATTAAAATCATAATAATTGAAGAATAAATACAACTTTGCATGGGACATTTGAATACAAAGAAGAAGCACGATTTTGGAAAAGAAAGTAAAATAAACAATCAAAAGATCAGATGGACAAAGTTCAGTGCAAAAATTCTTTATCATAAATATATAGGTCATATAACATAAGCTTGTGTCGTTCCTTCAATTATGATTACTTGTTCTTCCTTTCTCATTTTTTTATGAGGTCAAATTTATAGTTTCTCTAATCCATTTGTAGGATGAGCATCTCAGACCATGTTCTGATTCTTCAGAGAAAGTTAGAATATCCATCAGGAGTTTCTACACGAGTGCATTGCTCTCCAAGCTATGTTCAAAACCTGCCTTAGTTTAGCTAACCAATCAAGATCACTGATCATACCAACATGTGAAGATACAAAAAAGGTTATCTTACCAAACTTTACATTAATATAATATTAAGATCCTGATTTGGCAAAAGAAATTAATATAATGACATATGTGAGCCTCCAAGATGCAAAAAACGTTCACAACTGTCACACCTCAAACTCATCAAGATAAGTCTTGATATTGTTCACTCCGAATCACCATTGTTGATAATTGTGGCGCATAAGATAACAGATTCTGCTCTCTAATACTTCAAGAATATAAAATTAAGCTTTTATGAATCACCTAATGCCATTTGTAGCACTTGAGATCAGAATATGAACATGAGCAAATTCAACAATATGATGCGCATTTATGAATATATGAAACTAAAATTTCACAAGTTTCCATTGACAATAAGAAGCTAATGTGAAGGCACATAGATCTGCATCACAAGCTCAACAAATCATCTATTGATATGAGTCCGTTTACAAAATGCTACCTCTAGGCGTTATGTCCTCTCATCAATTTTAGTCATATAGAACAACAGTTCCAACAAGCCTAAATCTTATTCCCTTGAGAATTATAATAAAATGTAAGACTACTTTTTGGTATTAGTGACTGCATCCCTCCCGCCTAAGTATTTAGGAATGCCTCAAATTGAGGTTATGCATTCTGACACCAAATGGGTTGATTAAAGCTAAATCCTGATGCCTCCTTTAGAAAATATACAATGGATATACTGGCTTGGCATAAATTTGGTTAATCAGTTTTGATGCGGGTTAGTGCAATCTTCCGAAAGCCATAACTTTTGACTCGTGACTCAGAATCATGCTCTGTCGGTGGCCATTCGTGCAGAATTCAAAGATCTACGTTTGTTATCTAAAATCCATAACCGCCAAGTTTCGGGCCCAAAATCCGCCGTTTAGGTCCTCAACCGAGCCTTGAACATATTTTTACTATTTTTGGTAATTTCGGTTTTTATAGTATTTAGGGTATTTTTGGTATTTCTGGTATATATGGGTTAGAATTTGTCTATATTAGCATTCTGCTTTGTTAATTAGTATTTTTGTTAAGAAATTTCCTTTTATGGTAAGTTGTAAAAGATAGGAATTGAGGTCCATATATGAGGATTTCTTTCCTTTCTTTGAGTCTTAGGATATGAGGTCTTTATAAGTATCCTATTTCATGTTTTGAGGATAGTTTTGATTAATGTTATTTTTATCCGTCATCTCCTCTTTGAAACGTGGTGTTTCCCTATTTCCTGGTATTCCCCTTCGAATCCACAGGTTGTAGAAGCTCGCTTCCAGTATTCATGTGCAAATCAATAGATTTGATAGTCGCTTTTGGTATTTGTGCGCGAATCAATGGAACTGATAGTTATCCACTGCGTCAAGTTTCCTACAGCTATGTTTTAACAATTGCTACATATCTAAAAGTGGCATCAGCTTTATAAATTGCTTTGAGCTTAGAAAAACTTTAGAGAAAACTAATTGTAGTTCCGCAGCTTACATTGCACAGGAACACAAAGGAAAAACTAGGAAGAAAAATCTTATTGTAACTCAGAGAAGATCATTTTCAAACATCAACATCTACAACAAACCTGAGTACTTGTTTAGATATACATGAATAACATCCCATCCTAATAACGTAGTTGTAACTTCCCAAAAGTCCTTATGCAAATCTCAATTTCATGAACTACCAGAGATTCAGTACAATTGAAAGTAACATCTATATTTTATCTTTCTGGAATCTTTATGCTACACACCTGAAAATAACTGACATTTTAATTAAAAAATGTGGTGCTAACATCAATATTACACTCATAGGGTGTTGAACATTCTTATGAGCAAAACCTAGTGTCGTTCATGCACAGAACGACTTGGCTTTCTAAATTCAGTAACCCAACAAACATGCAAACCAAGGTTACATCCCAGACTTTGCTTCAAACCGAAAGTGATTCATAAATAGTTATTCTAGTGTTTTTTTAGAAGTATTGCTTTCCATATTGTTCATGTTTGAGAGTAGAAGAGCCCTAGACATATTCAAAGCAGAAGTAAATCTTCAAATCCAAAGTGAATAAGGATAGGGGATCACCAATCCAATTAACTTGACATGCAATTGTCAAATTTACAACCAAGAAGATCAAAGAATGAAAAAAATGAAAGAGAGAAAAAAACGCACAAACATTATGAAATTTGCAGAATCTGAAACTAGAATGAGTGGAAAAGGTACCATTTCCTTCCTGGACCAGGTTCAAGCTTCGTCAGGGCTAGAAAAATAGCTCCAATGCAGCAGATTTCACACGGTAAGCAAGTCGGGTAACCTGATCCGATAACCAAATTCATGTGAAGGTTTTTAAAATCTGAGAACTTATTTTCTGGTACTTATTAGCAAAAACTACCTAACAAATAACCAATATCTAGTTCTTTTTTTTTTTAAAAAAAATTATTTAGTTCAATTCAAGTTTGGATTGCAAAATATCATTCTCACCACATCACCAAATCAAAAACAAATACGTAATCTTGATATTTGATCATTCAATGGTGATGAATCAACTAAATGATACGAAATCAAAAAATAAAATTGAAATATTTACTAGCAAGTTTATAATCTTGTACAGAGAATTATCAAATATTGCACTACTAAAAGTCAAGGCAACTTCCAAGAAGAAATCAGATGGAAATCCAAAATAATCAGTCAAAAATTAATTTTCTTTGTCCCCGCTTGTGAACTCATCGCAATAAATGGTCGATAATGCTCATGAATGATAAAAGAAAATTGGATCGGGATCGGCAGTCCGATCCGCTATCCTCCGAGATCTCAGGTAAAACATCAGTTCTATGAAATTTCAAACAAACAAACAAAATAACCTAAGAGATAACTCGATTAGATACATATCTGTAGAAATTAGAGTTTTTTAACAGGAATCTGGAGATATCTCTGAGTAGGCAAAGATCTCGACCGACTGAAAACGAAAAACTTCTCTCGATATCAGAACAATGATCATAGAAAAAGGAGGAAGAAAGGAGATACCAATCGGGACCTTCGCGTTGAGGATATACGTGGCGAACTCAGGAGGTTTCTTCTCGGGCGAGGTCGCGTTGCGAAGAGTCGTTTGCTGCGGAAGAAAGATGCAAAGGAACAAGGAAATGGGGTCGAGGTAATCTACGGCCACGTGGCACGGGCTAAAAAAATAGAAAAATAAATAATAATAATAATAATAATAATAACAAAACTAAAATAAATTAAGTATAAAAAAAGAAGATCAAGTAAAAAAAAATTGAAATGATTTTCTCATAAATATAAAATAAAATAAAGCCATTAAAAACATGATTCTTATAGTAAATTAGTATTAGAATAACCATAAATTATTCCTTTATGCTAGATTACAATTAACAGTTAGATAACAACATTTAAATCATAGTATTTAGAAGAGCAATAGTACAATAATAGAGCATCTTCTTAAATTTTTAAAATTTTTTAATAGACGATTATATAAAAATATTAGACTATAACTACTTCCTAATTTATCCTAATTATTAGTAAATTTTTTTTAATTTATTCTAATTATTGGTAAAAAAAATTTATAGGTCTAAACCCATCAACCCAGAATTATCAACAGATACATTACAGATATGCGACGCCAACTTAAAAATAAAATAGTAAGTATTTCTAGAGATAATTACTTGATGAAGTCTGAAGAAACACTTGAGAGAAACTCAAACGACGCCTTAATTAAAACAGATCAAAATTTGAATCACAATACGGACGATTTTAAAAGTACAAATTAACTCAGAATTTATTAGACGAATTTAAAATTAATCGGACTTAATCCGAATATCTAAATTATAAAAAGAACTAAATAATAATAATAAATAAAAGTACTGAGAATACTACCATGGACAAAAGACATGAGTTTCTTTAACCCCACATTAGCCCAGAGGATTAGCGAATGGTAGTTCAAACTAATCTATTTGGTAGGCATTTGCTTTGAATGGATAACAAGCTGATGCGAGGGGAAAAAAAAGCAATTTATAAATCTTCATCACTAGCCTGTCCAATCACATTTGGAAATACATAATTGCTAATTACGCATCAAAATAGCATTCCAATCCTGAATAAGCAGTCTTTTGAGATGCCTGTCCAATCACCTAAATGTGCTTGAGATTTTCGGTGTGGCTATACTGAAGGAAGATTACCATGATTTTTCTCGGCGAACAGGACACATGAGATAAGCCGCTAGATGCCAGTTGCCTCCTACATAATAAGATATCATCAGTAGGTTTAATGAAAATATTTAGAATCTTGTCAAACAGCCACAGTTCATTATCCAAATGAAAAACTCGTAAATGAGGCAACAAAAATGACACACATTTAATGAGTAATACAATTTTGGCAGCCAACATTTTAACTACTAATTCATTGTGAATAATAGAAATTTGTTTGCACATAAACATAACAGGTGAATGAGGAAACTCTATTTCTGCATACAAATATTACAATAATAACAAATACCCAATATATTATCTGGACTAGAGTAGAATAGCATTAGATGAAATAAGAGAAATTATGGTGCATTACAAAGAGTATAAGTCAAACACGAGGAGGTGCTCAGCATTCAAGCATGATCCAAGAACTAGGTTTAAATGGAAATAATTTCTTTTACAAGTCTATGCTATCTTTAACACATTAATTGGAAGGACTTAAATATTAGAGCAAGGGAGAACTACTTCTACTTTGAGTGCAACTAGAAAACACAACCTATTCCAACCTGAAAATCAAGCTTAATTTAACATTCTTTTTCAGGATAAAACCCTTCATAGTATTATCATGATAAAATAAATAGATAAATGGGGTATTATTAAGAGTTGCATGAGCATACTAGCTGTCTACCACATAAACAATGCTGCATAAATTGGTTTCACAACATGATTAGAACTAGCAAGTAAATAAGTTGACTTTGAACAAACTCATGTTTTACAAAAATAATGATGCCACCTGGGAATGAGATGAATTGTTACTTGGTTTCTAATCAAAACTTTAAACCTATGACATGAGGAATTGACTCCTTGCTTGAATTTCACTATCATCCATTAAATAAATACACTATACACAACTAAAAAAAATCCATCCAACTATAATGAACTCTTCTCCATACAAGTCTAGAAGAAAATAGAATACAGGAATCAGAGTTCAATTTACAAAAAAAATAAATTTAGCACAACAAAATATTCACTAGAAAGGCAATGAGTTGAAATGATTCGGTTAAGCCCTCTTGTTTCTCAACAAATTGAAGGCTTTCAAGCATAAAAAGATGACCTTGGATCACCATAAGCTAGCTCTATTGCTAATATTCTTTCACATAAAAACACATGAAATTTGGTACTCAACCAGCAGGTAGCAACCAACCAAAGCATGCATCATCGAATACCTATTGAAAGAAAGAGTTAAGCTCCAAATCTCATCCATCGTCTCCCTGGCTTGACCTTAAGACCGATGAATAGTAATGTGCCTCGAGCTCCTTGAGGTTGGCAGCGGCTTGCTCCCCAACCTTTTCCAGAAGCCGCTCAGATCCCTCCTCCAGGCGGTTGAATTCAGCGACCTGCCGATCCACGTTGTCATTCAAAGAGCCAAACCCCGAGAAGATAGCTGTTTGCTTCAGCTCCGACACCAAATTTCTCAACGACTCAGCCGCTTGAACCTTCCATCAAAATGAAACTTGGAACATCACAAACCAAAGCAAGAAAGAACACAGTAGATCACCCTACCATTCTTGCTGCACGAATCTCCATCTGGAAGGCTTCCTGCGAGTTCCGGACCGGTGGATCGTTCACCTAAAACCAGCATAACGAAAACATCGGATGAAAAGATCTCCCCAGGGCGAGGATGAAAGGACGATAAGATGATCACAAACCCTAGCAAGATTCACGAGGTGGCTGAAGTTGTCGACGAGGTTGGACACGTCGGTGTCGACCCTTTGCAGTAGCGTCTTCTGCTTTTGCGCTGCCGCAACCGCGGCGGCAGCCGTCGGGCCGCCCCCTCCTCCACCGCCTCCGACCGCTGCTTTGTTCATTCTTCCACCGCAACGACAAAAAGACAACGTCGTGGACATCTCATTTAACTACAATAAAGCCCATTAGGGCCCAGAAGCAAATTCTTCTTCGTTTTTGTATTTGTATTCGTTCTATTTAAAGATTAATAATAATAATAATAATAATAATGAAAAAAATAAATACATATATATGGTAGAATAAATCTATATCATTCGTACATTCATTTATATAAAAAAAATAAAATATTTACCAATAATCTAAAAATCATGTTATATAAATTTACTGTAAAATTGATGTTATATTTTATTTTTAAATTATGTTTTATAAGAAGATGATATGTCATGTGTCTCTTATCGTTCGTCCTTTTATACAATGAGAGATAAATCATATGATTAATTTTAGTGGACCGCTAAATACATAAGGGATGAGAGTATTTTTTTCTCTAGAAATTGACCTTTTTCTTATTATAATAAAATTATCATCCTCTAATTAATTGAATAACCCATAAATACTACATTTATCAAATAGATGATTCATTTGATAAATGAATCATGAAGTATTCCAAAGGCTAATAGTCCGGCTAATAGTCGTCCGTAATTTACCTTCTCCGTGTTGGTCCTGAGACGAATTGACGGAAGTACTGAGAGGTGAACGTATTCACCTTTTGTCACAATGAAATAGGCCGTATTAATTGAATAAAATTCTAACACTAAAATTATCATTAAAAAATATCTCTCTTCCATTAATTCCCGGCATAATAACATATCACTTTTGAAGGTACCTTTTGTATATCCATCAAATTGACAGTATTTATTTTATATTTAAACAATGCATTATTATTAATACTCTTTTCCTTGTTTCCATGTTTTCTTCTATAGTATTATTTTACCTAAACGCATTTCTGCACGATGATTTTTATTTAGGGTGTCTTTGGATACATGTTAGTATAGGGGTGACTAGGAAAGTTAACATACGAGTGCTCCTATATTTGACTGCTAGATCTGTTTTGTCTGTTTATTTAATTTATCGTGGATATAGATATTTCGGTAATTGGTTATTTAGAAGAAAGGATGTTTTTGCATGTTTAAAGTTTAGATTTTTTTTGTTCCTCAAGCTAGTTATGCACTTGTGCTTTTGTCCGATCTTCTATGTTTTTTTTAATATTTTTTTTATTTTTTATTTACCTGTCACATTTTTACTCTCATTGGGTGGAAATTTAAATCATAATTTATAGGATCGATAGCACTAGGATTAATTTAGGATTAGAATAAATTTAAATCATAATTTATAGAATTGATAGCACTAGGATTAATTTAGGATTAGAATCAGATCAAGATTGGATCATAGAAACAAACTATCCCATAAAAAATTTTAAAAATTTAATTTAATATTTAAGAGGATAATGAAATACTAAATTAATTTATATTGACTAAAATTATCTTTAAATAAATTAAAATTAAATTATTATTAATAATATTATTAATGGGATGAAAATATATAGAATAAATAAATATAATTTATCTATAATTTTTAAGATTAT
>JBBMJZ010413112.1:9132655-9144862 GCA_037833815.1 Zingiber zerumbet
CCCGAACCCGAAAAAATGAAAACGGGGCGGGGATGGGAATGGCAAACCCGCCCCCGCCCCGCCCCATTGCCATCCCTTCCGAACAACTGGAAGTTTATAAATAATAATAATAATAATAATAATAAAAGTACGTCAAAATGCATCGATCTCAAGGCACCGCACGTGGATCTGTGGCAGCGCAGATATCACAGCAATTCATACAACTCACAACTCTTTCCGAGATTCAACTTCAGAAACCGTACGACCCCTGATTATTATTATTACTATTATGAAAGATTCCTTCCATTATAATTTTTCGTGAAATAATAAGCTTTCATTTCGACTTTTATTTCTTTCCGTTCGATTCGCCTTTTGCTTTTCTAATTTTTCAGAGAGAAAGATTTAGGAAAACAATCGATCGTAGTTATTGGAAGAACAGAGAAATCTATAGCCGAAAATATACTCGTACAGGAACAAGAACAGAGTTGTTATTATCTTTCAGTACGTTATATGTGTTAGATTCTTGCCTGCATTCCGGCGGGCAAGAAAAAGGATCCAAAAAGCTCTTTATAGGCCAAAAAAGGGAAACTGAACTCCAAAAAAAAACAGGAAGAAGAAAAGAAAGTGGGGAATCAATCGATCAATCAATCGTGCCAGCAGAGGAGCATGACGACGCAGCGGCGGATGATGTAAAGCCTCGCCTTCTGCTCCCGCAAAACTTTGCTGATCCCTCCGCGCTGCGACGGCACTTTTCCGCCGCTCCTCATCTTCATTGACTGAATCCAAACAGAGGCGCCCGCCACAGACAACAAAACCGACGGGGCTAGCTTTTGTTGATGAATGATATCTGGATCTCTTAGGGCGTTTTATAGAGAGGGGGAGGAGGAGGAGGAGGAGGAGGAGGAGATGGTGGCAGGAGCGTGCACTGCAACGCTGCTTGAGAGCCGCACGCTGTTTGAGAAGTCGGCAGTCACGGAGACAAATGAAAGCCATTAATCAAACTTTCAGTTTACTAATTTACTTCAGGAGACAAGTTGGCTGCTCGTGACCTTGCCCGATCAAGTACGGACACTGATTCCTTGGTCCTTAGAAACTTTAAAAAAAATCGATTTTTTATTTGGAGAAGAAGAAAAACAGCATGGTTTTTCATAACCTCTCGTACGGTGAAAGAGATTGGTCCTCCGAAAAGTGGGTCAACATCAGATGAATCAATTAACATAGAGGTCAAAATTAAACGGTTAAAATCTAAAATCAGACGGACCTAAAATTATTGATTAGATAAAATTGATTGAGTGGGTCTCGCAATATCATACAAACGTGAAAGGTAGGTCGAACCGTCAGAACCTCCGTCCTTCGCAACTCAGAGATGGAATTCAAAATTAAGTACTAATTTATCAGATTTACTGTTCTAGTTGATCGCACCTAAAGTTTGATCAATCAGACACAATGTGCATTTTTAACAAATGAAAGGTCGAGTGAAAAATAAGTCGGTAGTTACATTTTAAAAGGCCGAGTTGGTAAACTCTCAGTCGAGTGGCCTCCGGTCGGCCTATAGCGGAACCTAAATACCTGTCGTACTGTTCTCTTTTGGAAGTTTATGCCCGAAAAGACAAAGAATATTCCGTCAACAAATCGTTGTTTAGAAACTTTCAGCCTGTCAAATTATAAGGATTTGCAGGTTAGTTTAAGAAAAGACGCCAAAGGCACTTTATAGCCTGTCCTTTTTTAAGAAAACTTTAGGAAACATGCTGATACTTTAAGATACATGCATAACACTAAAGTGATATTATAGAAGGGGTCTCTATATACAAATAGAGATATATGATATTTCTTATTTGTATGTACTATTTGTTACATTTCATAGCTACTACTATCTTCTCCAAAATCAGATACTGACTTAAACGTTGAATCAACACCAGAGACTCGGTATTAATGCTCTTGGTATTATAGTATAGTATAGAGTCTTCATCGAATCAAGAGCCCATCCAGTGTCTAGCTCATAGCCTTTACCGATTTCGAACATACATCAAAAATCAGAATAGCTGCGATTGGTGCATCGGCGGTGGAGGAACTGGATATGCAACTGGCACGACATATGGAGGAGCATGGCCGGGAGGAGGAAGCATCACCGGCGTGCCCACTGCCGTAACCATGTGTCCGCTAATCGGATGACCAACTGGAGGTCCATACACGGCCATTCCCGGAACATTCGCCAGCGAATGATGATGCTTCATCGACGATGCAGCGGCTCCTGTCGGATTCGCACCGGTAATAACAGGGCCCTGCGGAGAAGACGACGCGTCGTCGACGGCGCCATTCACACTTGCGATGTCGTGGATGCTCGATCGCCGGCGGTCACGGTCATTCAGGGAGTTCAACCGAATGAAGTGTTTCTGAGCGTGGCTTGCGACTTGAGTGGGAGTCCTTGAGCTGACAAAGTTCCTCGATATGCTCCGCCAGTCGCCCTTACCAAACTTTTCGAGGCCGAGGAGAAAAAGACTACGAGATCAGCACAAATTAAACTAATTGTGTTAAGAGAAGATCAAATCAACCTCGGATCACAATTTAGTTGGTGAGATTAGAACCGTGTAACTAACCTGTGCTCTTCCTCTGTCCATGGGATTCCTTTTCCACGCTCTTGTTCGGCTTTGGAGCATCCATGGCGGCGGCGGCTGCCGTTGCCATCACGGTGGTGCTTCTCCTTGGACGAATTATGCGTCGCCTCCTCGCCGACATATCGCGGGATCGGGACGCGTCCGGCCTCGATGGCCTTCACGTCCTCCAGCAGCAGGTCGTAGTGCCGCCGCACCTCCGCCGCCGTCTTCCCCGGCAGTCTCGTTGCGATTATCTCCCACGACGAGGCGCCGCCTCCCAGGTCATCCGGCGGGCAGGCCACCGTTGCCAATGCGTTCTCGAATGCCTTGTCGTCTCCCCGTGTCCAATTCTCCACCGCCGCCGCCATCGTCGACTGCATGCCCTCGGGTTGCAGAAACGGTGGCTTCCTCGAGGGAGGTCTTATTCTGGCGCGGTGACGGGATCCACGGTTCCAGTCACCGCTGGGGACAGGGAGCGACGCTGACGTTGATGTGGCCAACGATCTGTAAATTGACGGCGACGGAGAGACGTGGCGGCCGATTCTCCATTTCCCATCGGAGCAGAGTGAAGCCATGATCTAGTACCTCGTCGTCTGATTGGTTAAAGTTGTCGTCTTCTAGATTTCATCGGCGTCTCCTCGCTTTCAGCAACAAATGAAAGCGAGCTTGAGCCTTTTGAAACGAGTGGCACTGGGAGAGGAGTTGCAAACCCGTGGAAATTAATATTACTGTAAAATTAAATCTACGAATGACAACCACAATGGTTGAAGATTTCCATTGGTGGAGATGATTAGAGACTAATATGTGTATTTTCATAGGAGATATATGGTGTTTGATGTTTTATATTATGTTAAGCGGCATTCTCATCGTGTGGTAATTAATTATGGGGAATAAGAGAAATTATTATTATACTATTCCGTGATCATCATTGGCATCGACGAGATGTATCTGACAAATATGTGATTTCTAATCTTTTGTGATGCTTGAGAATAACAATAACAATAAAAAAAAAATTGATGTCAATAATAAAGTGCATCTTACAAGAAGAACGATTTGCAATTTTACGTGTTCAATTTGCCAACTTATTTTTCATTCAACTATCCAACCTGCTCGATCAATTAGAAATTATCTTGAATTACTTGATTTATCCAATCAAATCTACTAAACTGACCGAGCCAATTTATTTGCCAAGTTTGTTTAACTCACTCATCTCATTCAATCAATTAGCTCACCCAATCAATTCATCCAATTTGCTCGACTTATCTAACCACTTATCCATTCAATTTACTTAACTTATCTAACCACTTGATTCATTTAGTAGACGAACAAGAGAGGAAGACACTCTACCTGTAGGATTAGAATAAAAAGGAATACTATTATCAATATGCTATTAAAGGTAGACCCATCATACTGCACTGCTAAGAAAATATAAAAGGTATTCCAGCACCTTAGCTTTTTCTGCTATCGGATGATCAATAAACTCATGCTCACGCATGTTGCCAGAACCAACAATTTAGATGTTCAAACTGATTGACTGAATACATTGAACATATTTAGCAGCATTCCTAGAACAATAAAGTTAGTTCACAGTAAAAAGTTGAGACTTCAAATGATCTACAAATCAAATTTTGCAATTAAGCATAACAGACAGCAAGATAAGACGATACATTAGATGAAACTTGGGCAAGCAGGTCCTTTCGATATGCCAATGCGAACTTCCATTCCATGGTTCATGTCTACTGGTCTAAACGTCTCTGAATCTTGAGGCACTGCCAAAAAAAGGGAAAGCAAAATTAAAACGAGATTTAGACAAAGAAACTGCCAAAAAAAGGGAAAGCAAAATTAAAACGAGATTTAGACAAAGAAACATGGGGAGAACACAGCAGTGAAAAGAATGAGATAGATTTCCTGCTAAAGACCAAATTTTCCACATCATTGTAAACCCCCAACAGTTGATTAAAAGAAATAAGACACGTGCTGAACAAAGGGCAAAAGAAGACATGCTCCATCGAACTATATAGATTCATAACTATCAAACTTGATATGGGATGATAACACCACATATTTGACCTTCCCATTTCAACTCTAAGTGCAAAAGCCAAGAAATGCTACTTGGGTTGAGTTGAAGTAGTCTTGTTGAGAAGGGAGACAAGGCAAGATATTCAAGTGGAGGAAGGAACTCCGATGCAAGTTTAGTTAACCCCCATCGGATGGTTTGGCTAAGGTGCAGTTTGCTGATTCTCTTTTGACAGCAATGAACTAGATGTCTTAAAGTCTAATTGAGGTTGGGATATATGGCGGGCCAAGATGATTGTCCCGCAAAAGGAGGGCAAGAGGAAGGGCACAAAATTTTAATCCAATCCAGCCAATTTCCGTTTCTATTGGAATCAGCATAAAAGGAATAACAGAAGCATCCTATTGGAGACTATATTGAACAACCATTATTAATATCATATAACAACATAGAGGAAACACAAGATAGCAATAAAAACTAAACAGTGAAAAAATTGAGAGAACACAAAAGAACTTGCGAAAAGAGAAAAACTGCATACAGTTGAGATAATCTTCAAAAGTAAAATCATCCAAGCCACCAGTGAGAGCCTCATAACCTAGCATGGATGATGGCAAAGCTCCAGGAGGCCTTTGGAATCTGCAATAATGATGATGCAAACCCATCAGAACACAGAATTTGGCTAGTTATATATTGAAAAGTAAAATGGAGTGCGTAGTATTAGTATCAGCACATGGTAAGACTCCAATGTATCTGCAAGTGATACCCATCAGATATCGACTCTTGCAATGTATATACAACTGAATATGCATCAGTTGTTGACTCGGCTCCAATGTATATACAACTGAATATGCATCAGTTGTTGACTCGGCTCCAATGTATAAACAACTGAGACATCAATATTGATATTGTTGATGTTTGGTCAATTATTGACTAATTCGCATGTATGGAAACTCTAGTTTTTCTCAGGGTAAATAATGGAAGCATAACTCTGAAGAAAGACAAGATGACTGACCAATGCTTAATTAATGTTAACTTCCAAAATTGCACAGAACATCAGAAGACGTGACATCATATTTCTGTTTCTTCTGTAGATAATTTCTTGTCTTTCTTCTTCCATTTTCTGTTAGGAAGTTCTCAATATAACAAACAAATCTATTAAACTCATCTTAGCTTGACTTGACTGATAATCTGAGATTTATTAAAATTGGAAACGAGAATGATTCTCATATGAACAGCCCTTTTTCTGGCTTCCATTTAGTTCCAGTATGTACTATAGCTCCAAGCCTCCAAATATTCAGATTGAAATAGTTGGCAAATCCTTATAAGTGTGGCTTCGTCATCCATTTAATATTTTAACATTTTACAAACTTAATTATATATATATACACACATACATTTCAATTGAAGAATTAGAAAATCTTACTACACCTCTGATTAGCATCGAGTTCTCAACAGTTAAACTTACCAATGAACTTTCCTTGGACTTGGAGAAAACTAAACATTAATAGCCTAAAATGATTAAATAAAAATGGGATGGATGAAGTTTCAAAAAAAGTCATTTGTGCCACCCTCATACTTCATGTAAAATGATTACATGCCCATACTATTTATCCTACAAAACACTTGTAGCTTAACAAAGAAACAAAAAAATATCTTTGGATTGACGAGGGAATCTAAAGATCTCAATTGATTTGTTTTAAACTGCAATCCTAGACAAATTTAAAGAAATGGAAAGCAAGGGTACAAAAGAGATGGAGGGTAGAATTTCGCCATTCTTTAGGAATTTGGAAAACCAAAACAATATGTTGCAACATTATTATGCTTGGTGTATGCTTGAGCATTGAGAAATTTTTCCATGTGTATCCAAGGGTGAATGTATGGATAACTTTTCAATGGTGAAAAAAAACAAAGTGGTCCAATATCCTTTATATTAGTCACAAGGGTGCACATACGTGTGTGTGTGTGTGTACACCCAACCACACATGTGAGCGCGTGTGTGTGAGAGAGAGAGGGCAAGATAAAACATAAAAATGAACTAATCACAAGTGTTAATAACATTAAGCCGTCAAAGGATGGCCATTACATCTGATAAAAGAAATCTGTGTTACCATGTACAATCAAGATGTATCTAGTAGCAATCCTGGAAAGTATTTCCAGTGCATGATCTGGTAAATTAAAGGTCAAGCATTAGCAACACAACCGTTTCCTATGTTAGAACTGATCTAAGTCAATTATTTCTCCGCACTATTTTTTTCGATTATTTAAAACTTTCGGGTGAAAAAACTTGGTTAGCAATAATAAAACAAGATAAAATTTATTTAAGTATTGACGATGATATAGTAAGAGATAGAGCTCAATGGCGTAAAAGGATCTATATAGCCGACCCCACCTAGTGGGATAAAGCTCGGTTGTTGTTGTTGTACTATCAAAATAAATAAAGTTTCAACTGAGTTGTAAGGACAAGAAAATTTCTCATGTCACGTAAGCTTGTGACACTGTGAAAACTAAGGGGAAAAGATGCCAAAATGCACTTTGTCCACAAATTTAAGGATTCTCAATGGCCATAACTCATCTTGTTTGCTAATTCCAGGCTTCTAATTCAGATAGAAACAATGATGTTTCTACTCGTACAAAGAACACATTTATCATTCATTAACATTTCATAATCCAAATAGATTATAAATATTTCCCAAGTGCATTGGCTTCATCTTTCCATCCGATCTATATTATTCTCTTATTTCTCTTTTTCTAATTTATTTTTCTTCCATATAACGAAAAGATGATAAACATAGTTCAAGTCTAGACAAACCCTAGAATATAAGTTTTTTTCCTAACTTCCGTGCTGATAGACAAGTTTCTGTAACTTCCACACGAGTATTTAAAAGCCAATAAGGATCATTAACTCGAAGATTTTATCTGCATCCTTGTGCATCAGTAACTTGAAGGGATAAGATGATGATGGTTAATTTAATTGTTATTCGAGATTTAGAACACACAATACTGAGAGAGATCAAATACTAACCAAAGTATGCACACAAACTTTAGGAATGGAGTAAATTGCATTAGCAACCTAATTGATTTAGTTTATGACCCAACACACATGGAAAAACTTACTATTGGTCAACCAAAAGCAACAGAACATACCTAGAGAGAATTTGAGCGTCCAGATCTCTCCTCAGATGGAAAGCCGATCCATAGGTGAGGCCAAAACAGACCCGCTTTTGTTCCTCCCAAAGCCTACTCGTCTGATCGAGTTAAGAACCAAAAGCACGACGGAAGATACATCAACAAAATCAGGACAAGCATTAGGGTTACGGTTCATGCGTGATCGGCGAAAGAGGGCCTGGGGAAGGTGGCTTACGTATTCTCGATGGGATTGGAAGGGGTGGGTTCCAACGATGTCGCCCCTGACGCTATGTAGCCCGAAGCGAAGGGAATCGTGATTCGCCGCGATCCCGTCGTGCTCGATCACAGACTTCGACGACATCTTTTCCGCTTTTAGCTTCGCCTGGATTCATGTTTTTTGTTTTAGGAACCAGAGGCCTTTTATTTGTCCGGTAAGGATTTTCTTGGAAAGCAAGGAACCTGCTTGCAGATTCGTGCTATTTTTTCCCCAACTAGTATTTCACACGTGTGATCGTTATTTTATATAATTAACTATTAAAATTAATAAATATGAGCATTAAATAATGGAATTTAAACAAATTAAATTAATTATACATCGTACGATTAGGGAAAAATAATAATTTACAAAATTTTAAAAACTTCCTTAAATATATTGAAATCCTGAAATATTTCGTTGATTTTTAATACGTTACAAAAAATTCTAAAAGAAAATATTTAAAATCTATGATGAAAAATCTCATTTTTCATTTCTGTCCTTAAATCAAGGATTATTTTCCCAGTAAATTCAACATACTCTCCATCCAAAAGTAGGAAAAGAGTATTTATGCATTTAAAATCGACGATGAAAAAGCTTATATTTCATTTCGGTCCTTAAATTAAGGGTTATTTTTCTAATAAATTCGACACACTTCCTGTCCCAATGGTGTAGGATAGTCTTTGCAAAATTTCTTGCAACAAAGTAAATATTTATTTGTAACTTTATTTTCTATAATTAGACCTAATAATCAAATATTAAAGTTTTATATAAAATTTCTACTTTTAGCAGATAATATAGTGTATATATATATATTGATCTCAGTAATAAATTATTATAACGGGCTTTCGTATATAAAAAAAATAATTTAATTTAATATTATACTTATCTTAGTAAAAAAATTAAGAAAAATATATTTTTTAACATTGTCGGCCTAAAATATTTATAAAAGCTTCTTTAATTATATTATAGTGTTGTCAATTCTAATATATGAGAATAAAGAGAATTATATTTTTTTATATAAATCAACTAGAAAAAATTAATGATGAGAAAAATTTATAATAATACGCCGTAGTTGAGTCTTGAACTCTATATCACTGATTGTTTCACTTGTAGAATTACTAAATATATATATTTTTTTCTAAAACAAATATCCTAAAAATTAAAAAAAATATATCATAATTTATTTGAATTTTATATCTGATCCAGTCTGGGATGGGCTCATGTCCACAGTCAAGTTCTTTCGACAAGTTCGATGCACATTAAGGACAGCTGTAATGCTTGTTAATAGGGGGTGTTATAACACTCCTTGGTGTTAACACCCATTGTGGAGGGGTGTTATAACACCCCCCTAAACGCATTCAAACAATTGAACACGTTCAAAGTACAATTCTTGTACAGTGGGTGGGCCAGCTAAAATTGGCTGGCCCACCCATGGTGTTTTTTTTTTAATTTTTTAAATTTTATTTATTAAAAAATGAAAATTTTAAAATTAATAATTGAATAAAATCCTAAAATTAGAAAAAAAAAAAAATAAATAAAATGGGTAACTAATAAATAATAAAGATATTTTTAATAATATTAATATTTATTTAAATTTTATTTATTTAATATGATATAATTTTAAGTGCACAGTGGGATCCATGAATAATGAGTATTAACGTTAAAAAGAATGTGGATGAGAGAGATGTTATTGTAACGACTCTGTGGCAATAGACCCTATACTCTTTGATGAGGTGGTGGACGTTATAAAACGGATGCATTGCGGATGCTCTAATTAATTGAAGTTGCTGTTGCCGTGGAATGAATTGTGGTTGACTCTTGTGCACGGAAATTGAAGAGTCAAGCTTAAAATTGAAACGCCAACTGCTGTTATGGTAGAGAATTAAGTTTTAAGTATTAAATCTATTTAAAATTTTTTTAATACTAGTGAGCCCCAATAAAATTGGTCTAGGCATAGACTTTAATGGCCTATACCTTAAGGCCGGTATATATTAAGAAGTATAAAAAAGGAGTAAATTAAGAAAAGAAAAAAAACTTTAATCCCTGTTTTCTATTAAGTAGTATTTTATTTTTATGTATTTAAAAAATAACACTTAACTTCTCTTTGACCAAAGTCAAATGTGAAAAAAAATATAAGACAATTATGTCCTTATCTTTTTGATAATTTTTTTATAATATTAAGAGGAAAAACATATTAAATTGATGTAGAAAATAATTACATGTTTTCGGAGAGAAAAATATACATAAAGGACAAAAAAAATATAGAAGTATCCAGTGATGGTGCCCTTTGTCACTCGCTCGGATCTGTGGTTGATGTTGGTTTATTGGTGCATTCACTCTCGGTGTCCTTCAAAGCAAAACTTGTCAATTGAGGGTTGGCGCTGTCAGTGTTACCCTCTTTGATGGTCGTCAAGTCAGTGATGAATTGAGATGTGAGGCTTGTGTGCATGCATGAGAAAGCAAGAGAGCTCGAAGAAGACAAATAAAATTTACTTTCGTGTAAGAAAAGAAAATTATACCTTCACCTATTTTCGTGGAACCTTATATAATCGTGGGCCGGGGCGAATCTAAAAATTTAAATTTAGGGAGAAGTGAAGAAAATAATTATTATACATTATATTTGAAAGCTGCGCAGACAGGGCGACAAAATATACATTTTAAATTACTTAATTGTCGGTTGCTACACCTGGATTCCGTTCTGTTCCCTTGTACAAAAATTTTGTACAAGCACAGAACTTTTCCTAGCTACCCATGTGCTCTACTGAAGTTAAACTTGGATTGCAACTGAAACTTAACATTATTAATCCAAGTTGTTCTTCAGAAGTTAAACTTGGATTGGAAACGAAACTTAACATTTTTACTTCAAGTTCAACCCAAGTGTTCTTCATAAGTTAAACTATATTACAGAAGTTGATTAAATATTTATTTCAAAGATTGACTTCCAGGTTAAACATGGCGAGACAATAGGCCTTCTTGGGTATGGGATCATCCACCACTTCCTAGACAAAGCCTTTCAAAAAATTGAATATTTAAACTCTTTACAGTAAATCTAGGTTTAACTACAGATACCTCAATAGAAACATAAGATCGAAACACAAAATTGAAACATAAAATCGATACACAAAATCGATAACATTAAATCGATAGCATCTTGTGTTGGTATTTCAGGATCCACACAGAAAATAAACTAGAATGCAGCGAGATAATTGTCTAGTTGTACCTTTCTTTGTAGTTTAAAGACCTCTTGATCTTCTGTTGTATTCTTCTCCTCTTCTTGGACATCGTGTGGGCGACGATCTACCAAGATGAAATCCACCCGAACCACTTCTTCTCCTCCAAGAAATTCGGCCACAAAGGGAATGCCAAAATAAAAAACTTCCTTCTCTTCTTCTTATTCTCCTTCAAGAAACCGACCACCTATGTGCTCCTTCTCCTTTTCTTCTTTTTCTCCAATCTGCGGCCACTAAGAGGAGATGAGGTGCCGGCCCTAGAGAGAAGAAAGCGAGGAAGAAGAAAAGATGTCGCCAGCCCTTAGGAGAAAGAAAACAAAGGAAAGGGAGGAAGAAAAGGGGCTGACCACCACAAGGATTAAGAGAGAGGACTTAAGGTTGTGTTGTGTCCATAAGGCACCCTCTACCTCTCTTTTATAATCCTTGATCATGGTAAAAAAGAAAATTTTAATAATAATTAAAATCTCTCTCTTTTAATTTCCTATTGTGCATGGCTACAAAAGGAAAAATTTAAAATTAATCTCTCTCTTTTAAACATTGTAGATGACTACAAAAAAGGAAAGATTAAAATTAAAACTTTTCTTTTAAATCATGATTACAAAAAAGGAAAGTTTTATCAAAATTAAAATCTCTCTTTTAACTATTGTAGATAACTATAAAAAAAGAAAGATTTTAACAAAATTAAAATATCTCTTTTAACCATTGTAGATAACTACAAAAAAGGAAAGATTTTACAAATTTAAAACTCTCTTTTAAATCCATCTGGATAACTATAAAAAAGGGAAAGATTTTAACAAAATTAAAATATCTCTTTTAACCATTGTAGATAACTAAAAAAAATGAAAGATTTTATAAATTTAAAACTCTCTTTTAAATCCATATGACCGACTCTAAAAGGAAAGATTTTAACAAAAAAATAAAATCTTCTCTTTTAATCCTATGTGGTCGACCCCCTTGCTTGGGCACCAAGCAAGGCTTGGTCGTCCACCTCTTGGGCTCCAAGCTTAT
>JBBMJZ010413112.1:9204835-9217708 GCA_037833815.1 Zingiber zerumbet
CGTGTCATTCGTCACTAGACAAGCCCTGACACCCGACATTTCCTGACACTTGTTAGATTTCAAAAGTACATACTGTCATATAAAAAGGGAGGTCCTCTCCCTTACGCAAGTACGCTCACTTACCTTTTCGCACTTGTCCTCTACTTTTTTCCTTTTGTATACTATTCTTTTGGGGAAAAAGTACCTGACTTGAGCGTCGGAGGGCCTGCTCTGGGGACTTTTCCCCCGGTTCTTGGCCTCTAACGTTCCATGTGATTGTCGGAGTGTGCGCAGAACTCCCGCGTTGTCATCTTAGTCATCACCCCTTGTCAACAGCCCGTAAGAGTCCTCCCTCGAAGTCCTGTACAAGCAGAAAGTCTCAGTCACCCTTCGTTAACGCCAATAATAATACATCCGATCTTCGTCTGACTCATATTCCGAACGGCATCAACCACTAACAATCCGTTGAAATTTTCGCTTGATATATTATTTCACCTCCTTTGATTTACTAAATTTTATGTTAAATTTGTATTTATATACGTGTTGCTTTGTTATTGAGACTTGATATTTTACTTCTCCTTTAGTTGCTTTTATACTAATTTTAAAATTCAGAAATTAATATCTGTACTTGATTTTGTTATGGGAAAGATTTATTGAGCATATGGCTGAAATGGTTAACAAGAAATCAATTTTCAGGTGCTATTGGTTAGAAGTTCAATTAAATTTGAATATATAAGTCATAAATATTTTATGTTTATGAATCAATTGAAACATAAATTTTACAATTTATGCATCTAGATAGAATAAGTTTAAGTATTTAATTAATGATGTATTATGGTTTAGGAGTTTTTATTGAGTAGTATAAATTCTCATGTAATTTGAAGTTGTAAGATAAGTATTTTTTTTAATACAAAAGTTATTATATCACAATTCTTTTCTCTTCCTAGAAACCTTTTGAGAGCCCATCACCTTCCAACAAAGTGGTAGCTAATAACATCAAAATCTTTTTCTTTCCAATACCCCCAATTTACCAAACTCAACTATGAGAATTGGTCACTTAGAATGAATACTATTTTTAGATCTTAAGGAGTATGAGATATCATTGAAAATGGTTTTGAAGAGTTCTAAGATGTGACAACTCTATCTCAAAACCAAAAGGATGCTTTGGAGAAAGAAAGAAAGAGAGATCAAGGTGTTCTTACCATCATCGATCAAGATTTGGATGAAGACATGTTTGAGAAAATAACCAATGAGACAACATCAAAGAAAGCGTGGGTGACACTTCGCAACTCTATTACGGGAGTAGACAAGGTGAAGAATGTGCGACTTCAAACTCTAACGGCTGAGTTTGAATCATTCTTTATGAAGGAGAGTGAACATATCTCTAACTAATTTAGAAGAGTTTTTACTATTGTCAATCAAATGAAGAGACTTAGAGAAATCATGCCTGATGTTCAGGTAATTAAGAAGGCACTACACTTTCTTAGTATAGAGTTTAATCATGTTGTTGTTGCAATTGAAGAGTCCAAAGATTTGGAGAATGACCATTGATGAATAGTTCATTATGAGCTCATAAAGAAAGGATGAACTGTGGAAAGGAAGAACAATTAGAACATGCATGATAATTAAAGACTAATTTCAAGTCCAAAAAAGTGGTTCTAGTAGAGGTTGAGCCCAAGGACAAGCAGAGGCCGAGGTTCAATACATAGTCGTGGTCAAAGGAGAGATGAGCAACCTTCTCAATTTGATAAAAGAAATAAAACATTTGCAAGAGGTTATGGAAGAGCAAGAGGAAGAGGTAACTATATGAGGTATGATGATAGAAGAAATAAATCTAAAATTAAATGTTATTCTTATCATAAATTTAGACATTATGCTTGGGAGTGTCAACAAGCATGGAAGATGAAAAGGCAAATCTAATGGAGAAAAGGAAGATGGTATAGAGCAATCCTTGTTTCTTACACTTAAAGGAGGATTCTAAAGCAAACACATGGTACCTTGATAATGGAGCTAGCAATCATATGACGGGTGATAAAAGTATATTTGTGGAGCTTGATGCAAACAAGAAATGTTTTGTAAGCTTTTGAGACAGCACAAAGGTGAAGATTGAAGGAAAAGGTATAATTCTTTTTGAAACAAAGAATGATGGTCATAAAATACTTTGTGATGTTTATTATGGTCCAAAATTGACTAGCAATATCTTAAGTATTAGTAAACTTTTGGAAAGAAATTATAAGATTCATATGAATGATTATATGCTTTTGCTACGAGATCAAGATTCTAACCTTATTGCTAAGGTATCTATGACTAAGAATAGGATATTCTTATTAGACTTGAAGAATTGTGGATCTATGTGCTTGAAAACTTGTATCCAAGATCCATCATGGATTTGGCATAAGAGGTTTGGCCATTTGAATTTTGATCGACTCAAAGCTTTGGGAGATCCTAAGATGGTGAAAGGGATTCAAAAAATTGATCATCCTAATCAATTATGTGAAGCATGTTTACTAGGCAACATCCAAGAAAGAGCTTTCCAAAGCAATATGTTTTAAGAGCAACCATATGACTTCAACTTGTCCATGCTGATGTTTGTGGTTCTATCAAGCTTGAATTTCTCAATAAAAGCTATTACTTTGTGCTCTTTATTGATGATTTCGATAGAAAGACATGGGTTTATTTTTTTAAAGTAAAAAATATGAGGTATTTGGTGCATTCACAAAGTTTAAAGCTCTTGTTGAAAAAGAAAGTAGATATCAAATTTAAGCATTAAGAACTGATAGGGGTGGTGAATTTATATCTAATGAATTTAACAGCTTTTGTGAGTTGTATGAAATTCATAGTCTTTTGATAGTTCTAAGATCACTCTAGCAAAATGGAGTTACTGAAAGGAAGAATAGGATAATACTTAATATAGCAAGGAGTATGTTAAAGTCTAAAGACATGCCTAAGGAGTTTTAGGCTGAAGCTGCGGCATGTGCTGTGTATCTTTCAAATCGATCTCCAACAAAGAGCTTGAAGAATGTAACACCTCAAGAAGCATGGAGTGGGTAGAAGCCAACTGTATTACATCTACGAGTATTTGGATCTATTGCATTTGCACATATCCCTAAATAAGAAAGATCAAAGTTAGATGATCGGAGTCAAAAACTTATTTTCATTGCATATGATGAAAATTCCAAGGGGTACAGATTGTACAATCCACACAAAGGAAGAATTGTGATAACATAGATGTAGAATTTAATGAAAATGCAACATGGTATTAAAGATCTAAGGAAGAACAAAGATATTATTCTAGGTCCTGTGTGACCGATAAGAGGAAGATGAATTGCCCTAAAAAAATAAGTATACCTTTCTCAAAAGTTACAACTTTAATTAAGACAAACACTTTACTAAAATGAACTACAAAGCATAAAATAAGTACGAGACAACAAGATTTACTTAGTTTGCAATAGGGGAGGTTACTAATCCAAGGCAAATGAAGTTCAACTAATCAACTCCTTTGACACAAGTCAGAGGAGGAGAAACCTTGTGCATAACGTTGAACGCATAGACAAATGAAGAACAGAGAGAAAAAAATTTGAATACAGAAAGTGTTGTATCAAATAAAGAGCACCAGGGCTCCTTTTATAGGCTCATTGGTCGAAGTGACCATTTGCTGACGTGGTATGGTCCGGGCTCTCTAGGAGTTCCAGCGTGGTAAAACTCTATCTCCACGCAAACGGCTATGCAAAGACCAACTGATAAAGTTTTATCTACTTCCAGGCCCTCGGACCAATTCTGGGTACTCGACCAGCTTCGGGCGCCCGGACTATTGCTAACATGGACCCAAAAGTTGATCCACAGTGACAAGGTGCCCTTCGGGCACCTTGGTGGTCCGGGCACTCAGACCATCTTGTCTGGTCACCCGGATGAGTCAACCTTGTGCTGATTGTCCGACACATTTTCCGGTTGCTTGGGTGATCTCAGCTATCTAGAATTGGACTCATCCAAACCCATCTTCCAGCCTTCTCCTCGAACAATCTTCCGCTCCGGCTTCTCATCCCTCGAAACCGCCGCATGCTTCTTTCTCTTCCGCCAGCGTACTCTTCCGTAGCACCTCGTCCCTCGGATGTACTGAGCCTGTCGACTCTTTCCCGTGCCATCCTTCTCGCTAATTGAGTCTTTCGCTTAACTTCTTGTGCTCTTAAGTTTCTGCACACTTAGACACAAGGATCAAACACAACAAAACCTAACTTAACTTGATTGATCATATCAAAACTAACATGGGGTACTTACACTTATGATTTTCTTCCTTACTTTGATATGGAACATGAAGTCTAATAAGAATCTACTCCACCAACAACTCCACATGCACCTAGATTATCAATCACACCAGAATCATCTTCGGGAGAAAAAACTCCAAAATATTGAAGTCTTGATGACATCTACAATGAAACTCATGATATTGATGAAATGAGTTTGTTTTGTTTACTTGTAGATGTTGAACCTTTGAACTTTGAAGAAGCAAAAGTGGATGGAAATGGAGAAGAGCCATGGATCGATGAAGAAATGCAAGCCATTGTAAAGAATGATACTTGGGAGTTAGTATCTCTTCCAAAAGACAATAAAACTATTAGAGTCAAATGGGTGTACAAGACAAAGAAAAATAGCAATGGAGAAATAGAAAGGTATAAAGCATGACTTGTTGCTAAAGGCTACAAGCAAAAATAATGTATTGATTATGATGAGGTATTTGCTCTGGTAGCTCGATTGGAGACAATCTGCTTGTTAATATCTCTTGTCATTCAAAATCATTGGAGTATTTATCAATTAGATGTTAATCTTCCATTCTCAATGGTTATCTTAATGAACTACATTGAGCCACCTATTGGATATATGGTCAAGGGGCATAAAGACAAGATCTTGAAGCTAAAAAAGGTACTTTATGGTCTTAAACCGACACCAAGAGCTTGGAACAATCAACTTGACAAATATTTGTAAGAAAATTGTTTCTTGAGATGTACTTATGAGTATGCACTTTATATGAAAGAAGAAGATCAAAGTTTCTTGTTTGCATTTATATGGATGATCTTACATTTATAGGAAATAATCAAAAAATAATTGGAGAATTCAAGATAGCCATGAGTCATGAATTTGAGATGACTGACATGGGACTCATGACTTATTTCTTGGGAATCCAAATAAAGTAAATGGAGGATGGTGTAGGATTGTAGACACGTGAGAGGGGAGAGTTGAATCACTTGATCTTAAAAATGTTTCCTTTTTTCTAATTTTTAAACTGAGTGCGTAGCAAAATAAATAGTTAAGCACAAAGAATGAGACAAGACATATGATTTACTTGGTTCAGAACTTTCGATGACTCCTACTTCAAAACTTAGGCCCTTTGGACATTTCTGATGGACAATATACTAAATTCGAATCTCGAATATAAAATATGAGGACAAGTATAACACTCTATACTTTCCTATGCAAATATAATAATAAACAAGCACAATAATAGATTCGTTACCAACACGAAGATGTCAAAATGGATGTGCTTGTGTGTTGGTGTTGGTCTGCCAACAGAAGTCGGATGTAGTTGTCTAGTAGTAAGGTAGCAGCACGACGTAGTAGTATGAAGTCGAAGCAGCTAGATGGTTAAGGAATTCCATAGTAAATATGTAGTTAAGCCTCTGCTCGAAGTCCTCTTTTAAACAGTGTTGGAGGCGCCTCCAAGGGTCAGAGCGCTTCCAATAGCGCTTATCATCACCGCAACCTCCAGTCTTTATCCACACGAGGGAGCCTCTATCAGCACTGAGGCACCTCCAACGCGCTCCGAGACCCCTCCAATGCACTCTGAGGCGCCTCCCGACAACGAAACTCTATCCTCAAATTTTATTCGAGTGAGGGCGCCTCCATTCAGCTCCGAGGCATCTCCCCATAGTTCCGAGGCACCTCGAGCACTGTTCATCTGAGACTAACTTTTGCATTTTAGCTCCTACAAAATATGTTTCCAAATAACAAAGATACCCTACAAAATAGAGTTAACACATGAATAAAATAAATAAATTTATGACTTAGATTCTGTCTTACCAAAACCAAGATCTAATCATTATCTCAACTTAGATTTCCAAAATAGATATAAGCTGGTAGCACCTACAGTCCCACTTGGCTTATCCTCACTGCATCACTCTCCTCTAGTGTTTACCTCACTTACTATTTGTTGACTTACTCGACCTGACCCACCATGACTTCATGTCAGATGCCCTATCTAGACTTCAGTCAATTGTCAGATCTTGCGGACCCAAGTGGACTTCCTGCCAGATATCAACCCATCTAGTCTTCCTGTGCTAGTTGCCAACTTAACTGAACTTTAACGTGGTGTCAGGTTCCATCAAGTCTTTAGTCCTGCACACTTGGTAAATATGTTATAAAATATAACATTTAATTTTAAACTATTTGTCATTCATCAAAACTTGAGTTTGATCATTGGTGCTTAACTACACCAACAGATGGAATTTTTATTTCAAAAGAAAGTTATGTGAAAGAGGTTCTTAAGAAGTTCAATATGTTCAATTGTAAACCAGTTAATACCCTATGCAATTTGGAGTGCAATTATCCAAAGTGAAGAAAGGAGAAGAGAGAATTAATCCAACTATTTTCAAAAGTCTTATTGGGAGCTTGAGATACTTGACTTGTACAAGACTTGGTTTTTTATTTGCAGTTGGAGTTGTGAGTCAATTTTTGAATAGTCCAACTAAGTCTCACATATTGGCAGCTAGGAGTATATTTCGTTATATTAAAGGTACTTTTGATTATTGTATTCTTTATTCATCCTCTAGTAAATTCGAGTTGATGGATTACTGTGATAGCGATTTTACGGGAGACATTGAGGATAGAAAAAACACAACTGGCTTTATATTCTTTTTGGTAAATAATACACTTTCATGGACTTCAAAAAAGCAAGCTATTGTTACACTTTTCAGTTATGAAGTTGAGTATGTTGTAGCTATTTCTTACACTTGTCAAACTATATGGTTAAAAAGATTGTTAATAGAACTTTATTTGGAGCAAGAAGATGCTACAAAGATCATAATTGATAATAAATCAACTCAAAGTTTGGCAAAGAATCCGATGTTTTATAAACGTAGCAACCATATTGATACAAAATATCATTTTATCCAAGAATATATTACAAAGAAAAAAAATTAAACTTGAGTACGTGAAAGTTACAGATCAAGTTGCTAATATTTTTATAACCACTTAAATATGATGATTTTCAAAGATTAAAATTAATACTTAGAATAAAGAGATTCAAGTTTAAAGGAGAGTGTTAGAAGTTGAATTAAACTTGAATACATTAATCATAAATATTTTATATACAAGAATTAAGTGAAATATAAATATTGTAATTTATGTATCTAGATAAAGTAAGTTTATTATCTAATTAATGAGGTACGCTGTAGGAGTTTTTTTAATAGTATATATACTCGTATAATATAAAGTTATAAGATAAATAATTTTCAATATAAAAATTATTATTCCATAATTCTACCCCTTCCAACACTATTAACATAACTTGTTAATAAAAATTCATTTGATTTTTTTTTAAAAATAAATTGGGACAAAAAAAAAATGACTTTGAATTCAGGCAATAACCAAGAAGTCACCTCCAAACAGTATAATTTTTTCAACTTCTATCCACCAGTTTTGTACACGGCAGATTTCGATAGTCTTGTATCCACTTATGCAGACAGCATATCCTCTCTTTGCAGTGATAGTCCACTGAAGTGCAGACACTTGCAGTGCTGTTACGTGATTTGTGGTCGTTAGAGTCACGCAAGCTGTCACTTCGACCCACCAAACAATTCAATATTTCAGATACTTCCCCGCGAAGCAATCCATGACTTCTCTCACGAAGGGACTTTCACGAGAGAAATCATATCCGGAAGGATGATCATGACCTCCCTTCATACCTTGCAAGCTAGAACACAGACTAATCTAAAATTTAATAGCTTATTAATCTCAATCTGGTGGTTGTTTGCACTTGAAATGACTCTAGAAGCACTTAATTTACGAAGTTAAATCTAGTTTATATGAGGAAATCATACCATAAATTGATAAACAAGATAAGAAGAAGAGCGTGGTGGTGTGTGTGATATGACAAGTGGCTTACGGAGCCCAATTTCGACGCGGAACGTCCACAGTTTTCCTCGGGCAAAAACATTCGTCGGTTCCATCCCGCACGGCGTCACCCACGTTCGAGTCCCCACCCGTGACTTCACGCACGGAACGACCTTCCAGTCAATCAGCGCGTACATGCCACGCACCCGTTTCCTCTCCTTTCCTTTAAATCCGCACCCAAACCCACCATTCCAATCCCAGAGCCATCAGCGGTTCAGCACCATGAGACCATCCGTTCTCCTCTGCATCATCTGCCTTCTCCCTCTCCTCCTCGCCTTCTTCTCCGGCAGCGTCGCCGCGGCGAGGGCTCCGGCAAGTTCTCGTGGGCCTCTGGTCGGCGGGTGGACGCCGATCGCCAACGTGAACGACGCGCACGTCCAGGAGCTGGCGGCGTTCGCGGTGTCGGAGCACAACAAGAAGCAGAACGACGGGTCCCGGCTGACGCTGGTCCGGGTGGTGAAGGCGGAGCAGCAGGTGGTGGCCGGGACCAACTACCGACTGGATCTGAGCGTGAAGGATGCGAACGGCGCCGCGGCCTCGTACCAGGCCGTGGTCTGGGAGAAGCCCTGGCAGAACTTCCGCCAGCTCACCTCCTTCGTCCGACTCTCCAAGACCTAACGAAGTAATTTCTCGACGTCGGATCACCGGTAGAGTAGATCAGGCTCCTGCGTGTGACAAATAAGGCCATCAATAATGTTCCTGTGGACTGTTGTGACGATATATGTCATTATATTTACTTTTTGTTAGAATTATTTTGCACGATGTGTTTAGGGTGTGTAATGTCTGTGAGCGGCAACATCTCTCTACTGCAATTGAAGTGTCTCAGCTCCGCTTGCTGATAATAAAGACCTTAGAAATTGTTATCAGTACTTTAATTCAGAATCAGCTTTTACTAAAGCGGAGATTCGGTTGCATATATCATGGCTATGGTTGTCTGTGATTTTCTTTTTAATTTCTGAATCCAGTATAATTGGATTTGGTTTATTTATGAAATCCATCTTTTTTTAATATATTTTTACACTCCTTTCCTCTATCGTAAAAAGAGCGCAAATCATTTATGTATTAGCAAGTGCCAACAATTGTCACCGGGTGCTAATGGGGATCCTGCGAGTGTAGCTGAGTTCCTACTTAGGCAGGATTTGTCATAATTTTCGATGGATACAGATATTTTTCGGATTATCGGAGCTCAGTTAAGACTAAATAAATTTATCTCCTTTGCCGATTAAGACTGAATAAAGTTACCTCCTTTCAAACTGTACAAGAAGATTTATTTATATTCATTCAATACATATAAAATAAATTAAATAAATTAATCTTATCTAAAAATTATGAAGAAAGCTAGCTTAGCTTCTAGGTTGACCGTGTATAGATTTTGCTCCTCTATGTAACATAAGAAATATTAATACCGGACTAAGGAAGGGGTCTCCGGCGTTAGCCTTGGCTTCAATAGTAAGTACATGTATGAATAGTAAATAACACGTACCTCTATCTGTACATGAATCCCCCTTATATTCTGTCTCAGTGGGCGATGTGCACGCTCCGTAAGGCGTGAGCACGTTCTTCAAACTGTCCTATGAAAGGACTTGTCAGAAAAATATCTCTGACATCATATATACCTTAACATGGTATCAAATTCCTAACAAGATAATAAAAGCTTACATCGTACGATCCGCCTGTTGCCCATGTCTTGTTGTTAACGACATTATTTCCTAAAGAGATATTAAAAGATACGGGCATGGTCCCACTGTTCCGTCGAGCGGGGTAGCCGCTCGGCCGGGACTCCTCCACTCGGTCGACCTCTGCTGCTTTTCCCCACAGTGACTCGGTTCAGTAGATTGTTTTCGCCTAACCGGACAAGTGCTCCGGTCGTCTTAGTGTTCCTCTACCCTATAATGAGCGTATGATGTAATTACCATAGTGTTCATGACCAGACAAGCCATCCGCTCAGACAAGCCGCTTGGCAGATCGGACACTTCGGGCCCGATTGGCGATTGAAGTTAATTTTCGCTCCGCCAACTTGGGTGGGACCAATGACCACCGTTCACCACATTGACTGCCTAGACTTTGACTTCCATGTCGACTGTTGTCTCTGCACTTGACCCAGGCTTGGTGGACCTCCTTTATCGCCGCATTACAAGTCTTCCCCTCAAGTCTAATCGAAGGAGGTTGTAAGTCTGACTGACTGGACAAATAGTGTCTTTGATGACCTTCATGACCGATCGGACATTCTGGGCTTAGATGCGCTACTCGGTCATCACTCACCAACATAGGTTTAGAGTCGTCGCTCGGCTATTTCTTGCTGAATTAGGGTTAAAGTCGCCACTCAGCTATTTCTTGGTCAGAGCTCTGTGCCAATCGGGGTGGTTGGCAGCGACACTTAGTAATTTTTCACATCTCGTCACTTTCTCGGACGAGCTCCTGGTAATGGTTGCTGACGCCATCTCAATTTCTAGAAAACTATACAAATCTTTAGCCATTATGGCTGAGTAGGCCGCCCATGCCTTTTAATTAAGCCCCAATATTGCTTCCCCGTCGTCAGCCATCACGTGTACCGATCTCTAACGCCACATGTTTGAAGTGACAGGTGGATATTCGCGGATGATGTGGCAGACGCCTTTTCGAATTCCACAGTCAGATTTCGACTTCATTATCTGCAACCCTTTATTGAACGGCCCAGAGCGATCGTTCGCTGAGCTTTATAAGTCCTTATTTACTCGTTATCATTTTCATACTTCCTCGCGTTTTCGTTCTCAAGCACGTTCTATGACGCTTCTCCTTCTCTTCGTCTTCGCCGACGACCTTTCTCAATAAGCATCTCCTTTATTTCTTTCGTTGAATCCGCGATTCGCTTCTTTCTCAGTTTCCTATAGATATCTACCCTCAACCTCCTCCGTCCGTCCTTGGGCTTTGGTACATGTCCACCGAGTACAAGTTCAACGGGAATAAGATTGATTAGATGAAACTCACCTACTGTTTCCCCTCCGACTATCAAATCGCCATCCCCTTTGTCTATGACCAGCCCCATCAACCTCCCACTGATTTATTGCTTTTCTTTAAGGATCAATTCTTCGTCGATTTTAATTTTCCCGTTCACCATTTCTTCTTAGTCGTATATAAATACTTTTATATCTCCCTGCACCAATTATTGCAGAACTCCTTTAGGTTGTTGTACGGGGTAGTTGTGTTGTTTTCTCTGCACAACATCCCCTTTGCCTATGACCAACCCCATCAACCTCCCACTGATTTCTTTCTTTCCTTTAAGAATCAATTCTGCGTCGATTTTCATTTTCCCGTTCACCATTTCTTCTCAGTTGTATATAAATACTTTTATATCTCTCTGCACCAATTATTACCGAACTCCTTTAGGTTACTGTGTGGGGTAGTTGTGTTGTTTCCTCTACACAACATTCCCTTAGTACCTTGGGTATTCTATTATTTTTATTATCTCAAGTTATCCAAGCCAAGGACCTTTCTTTTCCAAGCTCGAGTGGGCTCTGTCTTTTTTTGAAAAAATATTGTCCTCCAATAAGCAGTGGAGGGAGCATTATTTCTTTGTTCGCTTCCCCGATCGGCCTGACTTCTCGACCAACTGGCAGATGGAAGTGATGAAGCCTTCGTCGCTCAGTAGACATCGAACCCGATTGGATTACCTTCAAGCAGCTTCCATCTTGGTCGGTCAGAAGTATCATATACATGTTGGATCGAGATCGCGCTAGGAGGGGGGGGGTGGGGGGGGTGAATAGCGCTCATGCCTTTCACTTTTCGGATATTTAAAATGATCGAGAATTACGCACAGCGGAAATAAAAGAAAAACAACAAACACACGAGAGAACACCAAGATTTACTTGGTTCGGAGCCTGTGGCGACTCCTACTCCAAGGCCCACACTCTTTGAGCGTTTACTTTGGGCAACAACTATATCACGCAAAAGAGAGTACAAGTATGTATTACAATAAGTGCAATATAAAATTATACCGACAACAAAATCAAAATCTCGGAGCTCCGGGTCGTCAGGGACTTGGAACAACACTTCAGGGCGTCTCTTGAGCAGCACGTGGTAGTAGAATCACTTGAGAATTGATATATTTACAATGCTGCTCGAAACCTCCTTAAATAGTCTGCTTGAGGCACCTCAAAGCCCTTCCAAGGCGCCTCTAAGCAGTCGAGTCGGCCGCGTGGATCAACGCTGAAAACTTTTCTCTTTTCCTGCTTGAGGCGCCTCCATGGCCACTCCAAGGCACCTCCAAGCCCTATGGAGGCGCCTCCAGCACCTCTTTGCAGCCAACTTCTGCCTTGTACTCGAGGCGCCTCCAAGCTCCATGGAGGGCGCCTTAGGTACTGTTCATCTGAGGCAAACTTTGTGTTGTAGTCACTGCAAGATATGTTAGCCCCAAAATATCCTGCAACACAAAGTTAGTACATAGTAAACATAGTAAATGAAATGTTTGACAACCTTTGGGCTATCCGATTCTGACTTCAAATTTCCGACCGGAAACCCTAGATCGAACCGATGCCTACTGTTCCCTCCGCGGGGAACGCGTCCTCACCTACTCCACTCATGAGAGTTTACCTTTGTCAGTTCGATCCTTCAGACCGACTGGACATTTGCTTAGCGTCCGATGCTTCCAGTCTTCATGTTGGACGTCCGATCCACGACCCGCCCAGACTTCTACCCAGTTCGTGACACTAGGATTTCAACCTAGGGTTACTACCCCCTAAGATTTTTGCCTGA
>JBBMJZ010413112.1:9227096-9243276 GCA_037833815.1 Zingiber zerumbet
TGCAGCGAGCAGGCGCCGGCCTACAGCAAGCGAGCAGGCACCGGCGGCGGCCGGCTGCCGCGAGCAAGCGCCTAGGGAGCAGGCACTGGCGTAGCAGGCGACGTGCGCGTCAAACAGAAGAGAAGAGGGAGGAGAGGAGCATACCAAAGTCGCCTGTTGCTGATCACCGAGAATGGGAGAGGACACGAGGCTAGACGTCGAAATCGCCGGACGCCGATCACCGAGGATGCAGAGAGGAGAGGAGATCGAGTTCGCATGGAGAGGAAAGGGGAATCGTACCCTAATTTTACTCTAATTTAACGACATAATTACAATTCCATCGGTATTTACCGATGGAAATTTTATTCCGTTGGAAATTACCGACGGACTGTTACAATCCGTCAATAATCCCTAACCCTGAACACGTCCCAAATACCGGCATTTACCGACGGAACTAACATTCCGTCTGTAATTTCTGACGGAATGTTACAATCCATCGGTAATCCCTAACCCTGAACACGTCCCAAATACCGGCATTTACTGACGGAACTAACATTCTGTCGGTAAACATCAACACCCGAACCCGTTAAAGGATTTGCCGACTGAATAAAAATTTCAGCGGTAAATACCGACTGAAATATCTACTCATTCAGTATTTTCTGACTGAATATAATTCAGTCAAAAATTACAGACTGAATTTAATTCAGTCGGTAATATACCGACTGATATTTTTTCAGTCGGTACACACAGACCGAATTGAATTCAGTCAGAAATTCCGTTGTTATTTGTGAGTTTTTATAGTGACTCACTAGGGTCCGACTTCATTCACCAGGACTTCCACTTTACCTAACATCCAGTTAGGACTAATCATTCAATAGACTTCTCACCTACCTATCCTTCAATTAGGACTTACCTTTGCTAATCATCTAGTCCTGACTAGACTTCTCTCTTCCAAATATCAAGTCCTGTTTGAATCAACCCTTGGTCAAACTGACCAGATTTAGGTATATTTTCAAACATCGAAACCCTAGAGGTCGATTGCACCAACAATCTCTCCCTTTTTGATGTTTAATAATTTTCTTAAGTTAGGCTTGGGTCTTTAAGGGTCAATTCTCAAGGTTTGAGAGATTCGAAAAGGTTGATAGGTTAGAAATGTTTTAACTTTTCTAACTTAAGATAACTCTCTTCCTTTAACTTTTCTAACTTAATATATCACTCTCCCCCTTTGGCACACATCAAAAGGATATGAACTTAATGTTAGTTTCCATTAGGTTTTGCACCAACAATGTGCGAAAGATATATAACATTTTTTTTAAAAAAAAACTTTCTAAAGTGTTTGCAAAAATAACTTTCAACATATATTTAAAATAGTTGAGGCAAGAAAAATTTCTGAGTAAATAGCAAAAAAAACTTAAGTAAACCTTTTTTGAATTTTGCAAGAAAAATTTTATAAAACTAATGAAGAGAATTTTTGAATTAAAGCTTTTGCAAAAAAACTTCTAAATAATTTTGTCAAACTAATTTTAAACAAATTTTCTAAGTGATAAAAGTAAGTTTTCACAATTAATAACTTTTCAAAAATTATTTCCAAAGATTTAAATTTTTCTAAGTATAAAAAAACCTTTTTGAAAATAACTTGTATAGAAAAGTAACAAAAAAAAAATTAAGAAGAAGAAATTTTTCAAAGACAAATTGTTAAGTAATATTTTCAATGAAAGTTTTGAAGCAAGCTGAACTTTTAAGGAGTTTAAGAGGATTTTTTTTAAAGTAAAGATTTGTAAACACTTCTTTAAAAAAAGATATTTTCAAAGTGATTTTTCTAAAATAATTTTAACAGAATTATCTAGGTTATAAAAATGATTTAAAACACTTTTCTAAGGAATATGAAAACTTTCTGTAAATACCAAAAATAAATTATCAAGATTTTTCAAAAGAAGATTTAAGAGCATTTTTAAAATAAGGCTTTTGAAAAATAGAAGTGAAATTTTTAAGAAAGAAGAAAATTTCTAAAAAAATGGTTAAAGATTTTAATAAATTTTAAAAAATGATCCTCCCCTTGAATTTATTACTCCTCCTGAATTTAACACTCCTCATAAAGTAAGCACTCCCCCTTAAGTTAACACTCTCCCTTAAGTTAATACTGAGATTTGGGGACTCGATCTCTGATAGGTTGTTGACGGACTCGATCCCTACTTTCCAACTTGTTCTTAGTTGGTGCCATAGAAGAATCTACATCCTCGGCATCAGGTTCGGGTCCTAAGTGTCAATTGGTCACGTCCATGGTTGACCCCGACCATGATTGTGAATAGTGTTGATTCACTAAGTGTCATCACGCTAAAACAAATCATTGAATACCTAATAGAAACTGTTACACAATCAAGCTGAAGGGAGTAAGTCTAACCAATCACACCTCAATTTCTATAACATTCAACTTTTCTAACCATAACCTACACCAAGTAGTGAACACAAAAGGTAAGCTAATCATCAAATGTATACCTTACTTCCTATAGCTCAGAGATGACCTTCAGCTTGCCTTGTCCAAATCGAAACGAGATCGAAATCTCAAAAACACAAAACCCATCATTTGAACTCGAACCATGCTCTGATACCAATAAAATTGTCATGCGTCGAGAGTATACTTGTCCTCTGAATTGGACGGTACACCCTAGTGACAATATAGAAAATACAATATCGAACCAATTCAAGCCAACATAAAAATATCAATGTAATATAACAACACTAAGTCACAAAATGATAATGCATGTATGTATAGATGTACATGTGAAAATATTCAAAATTTGATACAGAAAGAAATTGCAACCATAAACAACAGGAACAATAATATAAAGCAACTCAGCGAAAACCCAACTAGAGCGGGACTGATAGCCAGGAACTCGAGTGACACAACACCTCCTCTATCTGCTAACCTAAAAGTCAAGGGAAAAGCAAAGGGCAGTGAGTACAACCAGTCAGTGGGTAGAAGAAGATAGTGAATGAATAATATACGAACATGAGATCAAAGGATGCAGTCTCAGGTAAAAAACTTAATAGCCAATGTAGGTGTCCCAACATAATCACCAGCTAACCAAAAGTATAATCAATAACATAGTATTTCACTAACCTGCTCAACCAAATATAACCAACAAATCGGGAGTACATACAATACATCCAAACCTGCACGAACAAATACATAACCAACATATAGCAAGTATATAATAAGTACTGACTGTAGGAGACTGCTCTACCACGGATTGTCCCATGGGTAGTCTGGGTAATTAGTCATAGTCTACAAGTGAACTCGCTACCACGAATGGTCTCATGGGTAGACAACATAAATAAGCAGTCACTATCTGCGGTCGAACTTGCTACCACGAATGGTCTCATGAGCATATAGGGTATATGCGTACCCTATCTAGCTACAGACTGCACACGAACTCGCTACCACGAATGGTCTCATGGGCTGTCATATATATCATGAATGCCGATGACTCTCTCAACCATGAATGGGAGACAACGGTCGATATGATATACTAATGGTCATTGACGACTCTCTCTTAACCACGAATGGGAGACAAGTCGACAGGATAAACTAACGGTCATTGATGACTCTCTCAAACATGGGTGGGAGACAATGGTCGACAGGATATACCAACTGTTGTCGGCGACACTCTGAACCATAAATGAGAGACAATGGTCAATAATATATAGCAACCAAGGAGTCTAGTAGGATCCTCAAAATCTTATACTATGGTATAATTCTACTAATGTATAGGCATGAGCTTATATAACAAATAAGGGTCTACTAGGATACTCAGTACCCTATATTACGATATAATCCTACTAATATATAGGCAGACAATAGACAATAGACAATCACATCTCCAAGTTACTAGTCACCTAGTATTAATATCTCGACTAATTCCGTGGAATCATCTCAAACATAATAAATAACAGGATCAGTATCAAGTAATCCTAGGGGCTGATTCAGGAGGAAAAGTCTAGTGGAATACACTACCCTTTTTCTAGAGAGTGATTTCCATCAAGTTTAGGTAGGTATAATCTCACTAATATATATTCCTTTACACCAGTATACAACTATGCTACCTATGATATCAGTGACCTGTAGACACGAGCTTAAGTATATAACCATACTATAATACAAATTCATAAGCATAAGCTATAAGTCTAAATAACAACATGGGTCTATTAGGATATTCAATATCCTACACCATAGTATGAATAACAAACATAGGTTTAGCAAGAGGCTCAATATCCTATACTATGATATGGTCATCCTACACTAGGGTATGGTAAAATCATGCATATATATATATATATATAGATGAACCCAATCATGAATAACAAACATAACTACATAGCTATCAACAATAGGTCAACATATAAGGACAATCAATAAGGTATTAGGAGCAATATAAGACATATTTAAAGTAGGTGAGCATCTGTTACCTCATCAAATATTACAGTAAACAATCATGCACTATAATCAATGCTATCAAGAAGATAAGCAGGATCTACCCACCTCAAATGTAGATCGTCTTAACCATCTTCAAGTCAAAAAGTTTGCCTCGAGCTTGAATTCTAAATTTGCCTTCTTCTTCTTTGGCAGCAATGGTCGTGGGGTTGGATGGCTGTCAGCATTGGCTTACAGTCGTAGGAATGAAAGGGAGCAGCAACAACCGTTCATGACGTGGGTGGAGAAGGACAATTGGTGGTCAATGAGGGTAGGGTGCATCGTCAGCGTTAGCTTGCTCGGATGACGGAGGAGCAGCTTCGGTGGTTGGGTGGCATCAATCCTAAATGCGGCAAAAACGTCGCGTGCATGTGGATAATGAAGAGACGCAGAGAGGAGAGGAATGTCGTTACACTGTGTCGGCTGGTTGCATAGGCAGAGAAGTGGCACCGGTAAAGGCTGCACCAATGGTCAGGAAGGGACATGGACACGACGCCAACATCGATCGATCACATTGGCAAAGGAGTGGCACCGGCTTTGAACAAAGGGCAGAGTTAGCGTTCCTTGCGCAAGGAGCGACGCTTTCATTGCGCGTGTGGCTGAACACCACCATGATCGGGTGGGTGCAGGAGCAAGGCAGAGGGAAATGATACCGACGGTCGGCGCGCAGCGGCAAGCAACTCGTTCACGTCGCGCATCTGTGTGTCTCGTGAAGAGATGAACAGTAGCCGCTGCTACTCTTCATGTATGAAGTTGAAGTTAGGTTTTGTAACCCAACATAAGGTTAATTATGATTATCAACTCCTCATTAAAATAGATATTTTAAATAGGTTTTATCTTTTATCCATTTATGCCCCTTAAAATACAAAATAGTTCCTTTAAAATCTAGAAAAAAAATCCATAAATTCTATAAATTCATATAAACTTATTTTCTGATAAATTATCCACTAGAATATATTTATTTTCCTTAAAATAATTTAATTATATCAACCTTTAATTATTTTAAATCCTTATCTATATTTTTGATATATTACATGTAGTCCATCCATACTTCCATTATGATAAATACTTTCATATTTGTCTTATGTATGGTCCAACCAAATATTTACCTCTTGATCTAAGAATCCTATTCTTTAACATATTTTACGTCTTTTAGAGACTCGTTAGTGCGTGTGACCCAATAGATTTCTGGTTTATTTTGATTGTTCATAATTAACTACTTAATTATAGAACGATCATGAGTGGCATCTAGTAGACATTGGTTCAAGACATGATTTATGTGTTTGTCCCCACTAGACTGACTACGTCACACCTAGCCCAAGTAATATTTCCTCGTTCTATGAATTCAAATTACTCGTACATGTGTACAAGAGTCTCATACTCTTAACATGTGATGCTTTGGCTAAAGACTTTGAGTAATAATCCTAACGAGTGGTTATAGGGTATACTTCTCCTCGCAAGGAGCAGTGAATCCTCTGTAGGTTATCTAAACATCTTCAGATATTTTGACTTATACCCAATCATCTCGGGTCCACACCTCAATAAGGTGCTTGTTTAAGATGTCAAAGTATATGTCTCCATGACCAAGATGACTTGTATACCTCAAGTTGAAGGAAACTTGCATTCAGCTCCAGTATATATATATATATATATATATATATAATCCACGTCTAACTCTCGATATCCCAATGTCTCCAACAAGTGAGAAAATAGCTGCTTGGCGAACCAAGGAGTATAACCCATACTAGTCTTACAGAATTGATGATGTATGAATGCATTAATTCGACAACTAGAGAAATTCTAATACATTCATAATTACACATGTAGATATAATCATTAGTTGTGATCCAATCACAATTTCTCTCATGCTATGAATTGTATTGCGGACATTCAGTAAATGAGTTTAAGATAATTAAATATATAATATGCACTCAAATAGTGAATCTATATTTAGTAAAAATCGTAAGGTGATAGCCTTAGGACATTGATATAGACCATATTACATGTCACGTAGCACTTCAAATTGATTAAAATTGAAAACCCTTATAATTCAAAAATAAAAATGTAGTAAAGAGTCTCAAGTCATATTTTTCTAAGGATATCTAACAAATGTGTGTAAATTCTAGATTCAAGGCTATTTTTGGATTTTCTAATGACAATGGGTGTTCTGGTTTTGATCTATCCAAAAGAAGGTGTCCAAAAGTTCAATCATCAATGTAGAGCTGATAATGCTAGCTCAGTTAAAGAACAAAAATGATCTTCAATTTGAATTAAGCAACTTAAATCAACTAAGATAACTTGACAATTTCATTTGACTAACATTACTAATTGAATTCAACTCACTCTCAATAGTGCATTAGTGAAAATAAATCTCAATCTAATTGAGGGAATCAAAGAAAAATTGATTTTCACTCAACATGATTTACTTATTTGAACTAAAAATCTAGTTGCAGTTTGCTTACACAATTCAAATTGCAACAAAACAAAGGTAAGATCAAGGGGTTGAGATATAGAAAAGTAATGGATAAATACAACAATAAAATTGTAGAGATTCTAAACTATAATGAAATTACAGATGCAAGTAATCAGATCATCAGATTTGAGCAAAGAAATAGAAAAATAAAAAATAAAGAAGACGATCCTCAACTCAAATCATGGATCAAGCTCCTTCCTGCTGACAAACAAAAACGCTCCTGGAGAGCACCCTTCAAGCAATCAACAAAGCAAATCCGAACTCCCAGCTAGTTCAGAAGATGCTAACAGCTCATAGGAATCGCCCTTCAAGCTTGCGATCAACTGAAATCCTTAACGCTCGAAGAACAGAGAAATGAAATCTAAAATCACTTGTTCTGATCGATTGATCTGATCAATTTAGAAATTGCTAGTGAATTTGAAGATGAAACAGAATCGGAATACCGAGGAAATGCTGACGACACCTCCATTGGATGATGGAAGCCTCAAATTGAGGAAATGTCCTCTGATCTGTGCTCGGTTGGGGAACGTGAAAGTCAAAATCATGGACAAGGAAAATGCTGCATGTCGCGCTCTGATCCTCGGGTGTTGATTGCTGGTTGGTCAAGTCTTGCCATCAACGAAGGAACTAGATCTTAGATCTGATGGGAAACGGGACTGCACCTCGTGCTCTCAAGAAGACGATGGCACGATGAACAGTAGTGAAGCCACTATTCACCATACCAAAGCTGAGCTCTTAAATCCCTATCTGAACCCGGATCAACAGTGACTGATCAAATGGTTGAGTCACATGGCTGAGGTTAGGTTTAGTTGGTTCTCATAGCTTTAGCCATTCTCCTTGGTTGCATGAACCCAACTCCCCCTCAAATGTTCTTTACTTCCTTGCTCACTAACCCCATGAGTTACCTATACAACCAATTTTCATTTGTGAGACAAAAATTTATGAATTAAAGAAAAGAAATGTGGTTATCTTAAATCAATCATTGCTTTGTAAACCACATCACAAATCGATTCATTAATACAATAGCTCTCTAAAAATCATTCAAAACTAACAAAATAATATGCCCAATAAACCAACTATTAGACATCCCTCAAAATCTAACACTCCCACTTGGCCTAATGCCAATCGCCACGGTGTCCTAAATCATAAGCATGGCATGACTCTCAAACTTACTTTGTGGTTAAGTCTTTGTTAAAGACTCTCAAACTTTCAGTGGAAATTTTCTAAAGTTGTATTTCTTTTCTACTAACGACCCCCCTTTAATATAAATAAGAATCTAGACTGAGAGTTGGAATCATCCTTGTCCGTCTCAAAACTGACATCCGTATATCCGCGTATGATCATATTACTATCTGTATAAACTAAGAACATATCCTTAGTTCTTCTTAAGTACTTAAGGATCATTTTGATAGACGCTTAATGATCCAATCTTGGATCTGAGTGGTATCTGCTCATAACACTCAAAGCATATGATACAATCGGCCTAGTACATAACATAGCATACATGATAGATCCTATTACGGATGCATAAGGTATTTTATCCATGTAAATCCTCTCATTTTTTGTGCATGGGCACATAGACTTCGAAAGATGAATTCCATGCATCATAAGTATGAAACTTTTCTTAGATTTAGACATGCTAAACTGTTTTAGTACTCTGTCTATATATGTCGACTATGAAAGACCAAGCAACCTTTTTGATCTATCTCTATAGACTTTCATCACGAAGATGTAAGTTGCTTCTCCCATGTATTTTATAGAGAATATTTTGGACCAAACTTTAACTGACTGTAGAACTGGCACATTATTTTATATAAGTAATATGTCATCAACATATAATATTAGGAATATGACCACACTCCCACTAACCTTTTGATATACACAAGGATCATCTAAAATTTGTGATAAATCAAATTCTTTGATGACCTCATTAAAATGGGCATTCCAACTCCTGGATGCTTGTTTCAGTCCATAAATGGACCATTAAAGCTTGCATACTTTATTCTTATTAATAGATGTGAAACCTTGGGGTTATGTCATATACACGTTCTCGAACAGATTTCGTTTAAGGAAAGTTATTTTCACATCCATTTGTCATATCTCATAATCATGATGAACATATGGCAAGGAGTATCTGAATGGATTTAAGCATAGCTATAAGTGAGAAAGTTTCGTCATAGTCAATGTCTTGCCTTTGACGATAGTCTTTTACTGCCAACCTTACCTTGTAGGTAATTACATTACTATCCATGTCAATTTTCTTCTTGAAAACCCACTTGCATCCTATAGGCATAATGCCTTCAAGTAGGTCTACCAAATTCTAAACTTAGTTTTTGTACATGGAGTTCATTTCCGACTTCATAGTTGTAAGTCACTTGTCCTTTTCTAAACTATTCAGAGCCTCTTTGTAATTAGTAGGTTCCTCATCCTCAATGAGTAACACATCATTCAATTCTCTTTCAAGAGATCTATATTTCTAAGGAATATTACGTGGTCTACCTGATCTACGAGGAGGTTGTGTCATAATTGGTTACGGTTCTTGACTAGGCATCTCGTTAGTGTTTATTGGAGTCTCTTGAACTTCATCAAGTTGAATCATACTCCCACTTGCTTCCTATAAGAGAAATTCTTTCTCTAGGAAGGTAGCATGCCTTGAAGCAAACACCTTTTGTTCCAAGGGGTGATAGAATTGGTAACTCTTAGTTTCCTTAGGGTATCCAATAAATAAACACTTATCAGACTTATAGTCCAACTTGTCTGATATAGTCCTCTTCACATAAGCAGTACATCCCCATATCTTCAAATAAGATATGAGGGGTTTCTTACTAGTCTATACCTCATATGGAGTAGTTGAGATTGCCTTCGTCGGGACTCTATTAGGAAGTAAACAACTATCATGAGTGCATATCCCCAAAAGGTTTTGAGAAGATTTGTACAATCCATCATTGGCCTAACCATGTCCAACAAGGTTCGGTTACGTCTTTCTGATACACCATTATGTTGTAGCGTATGTAGCGGAGTCCATTTTGGTTTCCTCTTAGAACCTTCCTTGGAGGAGTCTACTAACATCACAATTTTCTGTTCACCTTTAACAAAAGGCTCTATAGTCTTGAGCATATTAACATCTCAGGAATGGTCAATTCCAAATTGTTCATCCGACAGTACATCACAAATTATAAATAAATTTTTGGTAAACTATGTAGAATTAAGTCAATACTTAACTCATAACCTATTATAAAACTAAGTGATGTTAAACGCTCTATGTAGCCATTCATCTTTAGTACATATATATTGTACTACGAACGAACCCTCCTGCATCTTTGAGCAAAAGAGAAGCTTAGAGATCTCGAACCTTTCAGATCTAACTTGCTTATCAAATACCTCACAAAGATGATAGACAATATCATAAGCATCCAAATACTTATGTTGTTTCTGTAGTTCAGGAGTCATAGCAGCTAGCATGATACAAGTTGCAAGTATAGAATTATCTTTATATTTCTGAAAGGCCAACAATTAGTCCACAATAGCATCAGCCTTGAATTTGCTGGAGTTCTTGCCTTCGAAACTCCATCCGTGGAAGTCATAGCAGAACTAGTGTGGAATTTTAGAAGGTGATTGCCAGAGAAGAAGATGAAACGACCGACTTCCTCATTAGAGTCTTCCGCTTTTGCAACACCGTCCGCAAAAAGAACATCCACTGAGGAAAGGATGGAAAAGGGTGCCTTGCAGGAGGAGAACACTCCGCTGACAAGAAAGCCCTAATTCTGAGCTCACTATGTCATCGCCGCCTTGGGATGGAGATCAAGGGAACCTCACCAGTTGGAGTAGAACTACTCCATCGGAGATGTCACTGTGAAGATGTCATCGCTGCTCACAGAGGTCCGTCGGAGATTGTTGTCATTGCCACTGGAGAAGAATGGTGAGGAGAAGGATTTAGGGGCTGCGGGCATCAGAGAAAAAAACGCGAACAATAAGAAAGGAGAAAAACTCAAGCCGAAAAAAACGTGAATTGTGATTGCCCTTTTAAACTTCAAGTGAATCGGTTGCTTGAACCGAACCAGAAATTGAACAAAAATTTGAACCGAACCAATTACAATTTCTTCTTGGGCTTATGAATTTGGCTTTGAAATGAGGCGTTGAATGTGGACTTCTTCTTCTTCACTTAATCTCCTTTAAACATGTAGAAGTTGAACCAAACCATAATTGGATCAACTCGGTGTTCCTCCTCTTAATTGTTGTCTCCCTCAATTCTTGTAAAATGCAATTTAATCAAATAATATCCAAAATATCCATAAAATATACAAGAATTAAAACAAAGACTAATAAAGATCCAACTGCATGAAACACACTAAAAATATATAATTGGATACATAAGAGAGTAAAAACACCGAGTTATAATAATAAAATAAAGTGTCCAAACGATGGTAATCAAATCCCTCACACTTATTCTTGCACATCTCATGCAAGTGAACAAAATAAGAAAATAACTAAAGTTGTATTCCCCTAGCAATTATGAATCATACTTAAAAAATAGTGAAAGAAAACTACCTAGGATTGTAAAATATCAAAGACCAAAGCATTCATGGATTAAATTCATACATTGATTAACAAACATGATAACTTCAATCCATAATGAATAAATTGAGAATGATAATAAAATAACCTCACAAGGTAAGTAATGGTGGCTCTCCTCTCATATACATGCAATGGTGGAGCTCACTCAAGTTACTCATGGTTTATGCATTACCATATGCTTGCTTTTCTTCAAATCTTCATCACTACTATATATATAAGAGTGCACAATAAAATAATGAAGGCATTATTTGAAATGTAAGGGAAACATGAATAAAAGTAAATGATAGTGTAAGAGAAGAAGTGAAGAAGATAAAGTAAAGTAATGTGGAAGACATGGACATAATGAAATGTTACATAGATGAGTAAACAAAATAATGCCCAAAAAGTAGTATATCCAAACTCCCAAGCTAATTTTTCACAACTCAATAAACATATAAACAACCCCTACTATAGCTTTTCAATAAAAATTCACTCATGATATATAATAATATTCAATGTCGCTACAATAACAATTGTCACTCACAAAAAATTCTACCACAAATAAATATAAAATACACAATATGTTAAAGTTTTTTTCTCCCTTTTTTTCTTTTTCTTTTTTTCTATTTTTTTCTTTCTGTGTTTTGCTTTTGTTTTTGTTTTTGTTTTTACTTTTTTTTATATTTGTATATGTTTCTATTTGTTTTTTTTTTAATGTATCATGTAATACCTCAAAAATCATCACTAATAGCTCATCCAAAATGATAAAGAGCATGGTTCACCTATGCTTCACTTTAAGTCCACTAAGTTATTCCCCTCCCCCACACTTAAACTTTTGTCTGTTCCAGGCAAAGCACTCATCATGGAACATCCCAAATTGTCCACATCCAAAAGAAGAATAAGGTAAAATAAATGGAAGAGAGAAACAAATGATATGATGAAAGATAAAAGAATTATTCAAGTAACATGTGATAACAAAAGGAATGAATAGAAACAAGTGAAATAGTCTTCATAAAAATCATGCAATCCTATGATAATGTAGTCTTAAAAGAATTAAGCAAGTTCTAGAGCAGCATTAACCACAAGTGCATCACTTATAAATGGAAATAATAGGCTTGCAAATATCCTCACTAGGTATATCAAAATTTTCATCTCAATCTACCAACATGAAATCCATCACCAAGTTATAACCACATGCAATACAAGAATCCAATCATGATAATAAATAATCAAACTTGACAATCAAATTTAACTACTGATGCAGAGATAAGGAGGGGCTCACTCTGCAGAGGATAGCTGCCACGGTGGAGGTCATAGTCAAGGCAGTCAACTCTCAAATATCATCGGTCGATTGGGCGATCAGGTCGTCCGACCGGGAAAAAGGGTGTCTGATTCGACATCACCTCTGACTCGGCGATGCGCCGAATAATTGACAGTCAGCAAAGAAGTGGACGCCAAAGATATGCAGAATCTGTGTTGAGCGACGGGACTCCGGATAGACATAGCAGAATCTCGGACGAGTGGACGAGACACGGGTGCAGTGGAGTGTTGGCCGAGCAGACGGGGTATAGGAGACACCAAGTGTCGGCCGAGAGGCTAGCCCGCTCGGCCTTGTAGCGAATCCACGGTGTCATCCGTCGACATCCTTTTGAGAGTTAGTGTCGCTGACACTGGGCATGGTCAACCAAAAGATCATACGGCGGAAGCTTCCACTGTCACTTCAGAGATATGCGCAGCTTGTTAAAGTACTGTGTCAGAGACACTTTACGGACAAGTCTTTTTAGGAAAAACTTTGGGAAGCGTGCTTTCCTTGGGGAGTGTTCACGCGAGCTATAGGATCTCTATTAAAGGGGAATCCAAGCATCGGCGGAGGTACGCAATGCAATAGACACTATTTGCTCTACAGTGTTTATTCTTGTTACTCCGCCTTCTACTTCATCGTCGGTGGTTGACTTAAGCATCAGAGGGTCAACGCTGGGGACCCCTTCCCTGGCTCGGTACTAACATAATCTGTGTTGCAAGTCAGAGCGGAGTCCACAGGCAGTCAACAGGAGTGTCACATCCCCAACATTCCATCTCATCAAATTTTGGACAGGATCAACTACCTTTCACAATTTCTAAAATGATAAAAAGAACACATAAGGAATTTATTATGAAAACTAACAAGACAAACTAAAAAGAATAACCAAGTAAAGAAATATATACAAGAAGAAAGATTAAAAAAAAAAGCAAGATGGAAAAGACTCCCCTAAATTTCTGGTGGTCGGAGTCAATTCAATTCCAAAAGCCAATCTGGAAGTGGAATGAATGTAGATGAAATGAGGCTCACTCCCTTCACCATCATCTCCTCAAAAATTTTCTCTGGTGGTCGAAGATGATTCAGCTGGAGTGTCCACTCCAGAAGCTTCATTATTGCATACAAAGTTAGGGTAATGAAGAATGCATCCTTGTGTGATTGACTGCAAATGAAATGCCTGTAAAAATCCTGTTCACTAAAAATAAAAGGATACATTTCTTACACGCACGATGTGTGAGATGTACTAGAAATAATATCAAAAGTAATAGAGCATGAATCATAAGAAGTGTCACATCCACTAAAATCAAACTTAATTACTTCCATGGAATTTTCTAAAGATTTTAAAGATAGATTGACCTTACCATCTTGATAGGTACCTAGAGGCTCTGGAACATTGAATGTGGCATCATCTTGGTCAGATAAAAGATCTGGCTCTGGATCAGGTACAATCAACAGAAGTGATTCTTGAGTTGTCCCTACACTTTCATCATCACTGAGTACAACTGCAGACTCAACTGGCTCAGCTGACTCGGGTGATAGAATAGTCAAAGGAAGCAATTCTTGGGGCTTTGTCTCCACAACAAAAGTTCCTACACTTCCATCTCTATCAACAATACCTGCAACATTAAGAATATCTGGAATAATAATATGATAAGTAAAAATATTATCAGAATCAACTACAACATCACGATACAAAAAACTAGAAGAGTCATGTAAAGTAGCATAATTAAGGTTAAAAATATCACAAACACTACAATTCATCTCCTCAGAAATTGATGTAGTAAGTTGATCTAATAGCAACTGTAACTGTGTTGATGAATGTGTCCTTTCCTAGAACTGTGTTTCTTGTTATTGCCAAATTTAGTGCAACTACTCCCTAAAATCCTGCTCAGGCTGATGATGCTAAAAATAAGGATGATAAAATTAGAGGCATTCAGAAGTCCCTTGTTGTGTGTTCTCATACATGAATCATGTAATTGAATTATACATGTCCTGCTAATGAGTCTGATAATACTGAGGATTAGGCTGGTGATACTAGATTCTCATCAGGAATACACTAGCAAAGGAATGAACATCTTTGGTAATCACCGGTCTAGTGTTGTCATACTGTTGATAATTTACAGCCATAATCTCGATAAGTCCTCTGGCCTGAGTAGATGTCTTGTTAACTAGAGCCCCTCTACTAGCTGCATCAACCATATTCTTGTCCATGGGAAGCAATCCCTCATAGAAGTATATAATCAGTAGTTGATTGCTAATCTGGTGTTGAGGACAACTAGCAATAAGTCCTTTAAATCTCTCCCAATATTGTTGAAATGGTTCTCCTGTGAATTGCTGGACTCCACAAATACTCCTCCGAATAGCTACAATCCTAGTAATAGGAAAGAACCTCGCCAGAAATAATTTCATCATCTCGATCCAACTAGTGATAGAGTTGGGTGGGAGACAATACAACCAATCTTTTGCTGAATCTGCTAGTGAAAATGGAAATGCTCTAAGTCTAACATCATCTCATGATATGTCAAGTGAGTTCCATGTAGAGCATACCATATCCAATTCTTGTAGATGTTTGTTGGGATCCTCATCAGAAAGTTCATGAAACTTCGGTAATAAATGTACAATAGTCCATAACTCGAAGTCTACCTTCAAATCAGAATAACAAATGCAGAATGAATCAACTGACAAGTCTGGTACCCAAAGCTCTTTGAGAGTCTTCCCAGTATTATTTTTTATGTTACTCATCAAATCTAAGGTCCTAATCACACTAAAACTTTGAAACCTCTAATAACACACATAAGAGATTTCCTAGTTTTACCTGAAATACTCATACAAATACAATCAAAAGACATAGAAAAATATACAAGATAGAATGTGTGCATACAAAGAGATGAATAATGAAGCTCTAACAATATTTTTGAATTTTTACAACCACCAAAGAAAAGGAAATAAGAGAGAATAAAATTTAAAAAAAATGAAATGAAGAATATTTTAAAAAAAAACTGAAATTGTGGTCTAAATGATAAGATTGACCAAAATAGGTCTTTATTCACGGTGTAACTATTAGTAATCTCCCCTCGCCTCTTTCCTTCGACCTATAAAGTTCCAGAGCAAAAAAGGAGATTCTAACAATTACATCAAAAGAAAAATAAAATAACAAAGCAGAAAAGCAAGAACTGTTAGTTAGAGCCCTAGAGCCAATCATTTGATGATTGTTGTATGGACTCATTGTATCATATTCTAATATATTAATAAAGGAATTTTTTGGGGTTATTATACTTACTTGTATTGGTGCCAAATAACTAAGTATAATAGCGTCCTTGAGTAGAAGATTCTTACCTATATCAATCGATTGGTTGAATCGATAGTGAGATGATATAGGGAACACTACTCTTAATCATTCCTAGTC
>JBBMJZ010413112.1:9254722-9291789 GCA_037833815.1 Zingiber zerumbet
TTATAGAATTATAGACTAATTACAACTACATTTTTTTATGCAAAAGAAAAATTAAACTAGAGTTCTTAGAATTGTATATTTCGAAATTCTCAAGATAAATAAAATTTATTATTATTATTATTATTATTATTATTTTAAATAAAATAATAATTTCCAAAAAAATAAAATTACATTTAAATAATAGTTATATATTTGTTGCTATTGATAAAAAAAATCTTTGATTCTTTGTATATAAAATATTTAATAATTAGTAATCAGTCTTCATTTAGGGATTTACTTTTATTAAGTTAAATTAATCTCAACTAAATAGATTAAGTAAAATACAGTATAAATATTTGATTATTAAATAAGTATTATTTAATATTATTACATATATTTATTATTTGCATTTCTCATATTATATATATATATATATATATATATATAGTAGGACATAAACTTAAAAATAGTCTTAATTTTTATTTATTATTTATTTGAAGTGAATTTATTGAACATATAATTTTTTAAATTAATTTCTATTTTAAAAGTTGCAAAATCTGTATTGCAACTAATTCATGTGGCAAAAGGCGATTCGCTCGCCCCAGCGTCCCTGCCAATCCATCCCTATACCAATACGGAGGAGGTAAATCACGGGTGGCTACTAGCCATTAGTGCAAATGGCCAAGACATGGGGGAGGTCATACTCGGTCACGTCGAGTTTCGACCCTAAGACCTCATGTGACAACACCCCATGTCTTAACCATCGCACCATCCCGAGGGGACATATTGCAACTAATTCATGCTTTTTGTAGGCTCCATCCTTTTCACTGTCAGTTATATTGTTCAGAAGTTATAGTTGTAAATAATGAATCTCCATTATGTTTCATAATATATGAAACTAACTAATTGAGCAAACCCTATGATATGAGAATTAAACATTTTCATATATTTGTGGAAGGGTACCATTCAGTAGTTTCATATGTCCAGCCCACCTCATAACCCATATCCCTTCATGGCTCCATATATCTAGCCCATGTCATAAATCATATCAAAGGAAAGCCGACAATTCCTTCTCCGTATATCTAGCCCATATAATATTAAAGGAAAGCACAGAATTCCTCCTCCGTATATCTAACCCATATCAAAGTTTCCAGAATTCCTTCTAGTCATTAATTCCCAGTCACTAACTAAACATGAATGGATAATGAAGACAACGTGAAAGAGAGATAATAGAATATCAAACGAAGTAAAGGCTGGTTGACGAATCCTCTTGTATTATTTAGTTTTATTCTTTACTATACAATCGTCTATTATTAACCAAATCTTTTTTAATACTCCTCTTTCTCATTTAATGTACATAGTTGTCATAGTTTCACATTGTTTAACTAAATCATTTATTGATCATTTAAGTACATATTTATATCATCTTTGATGCGTCTCTCGAATATTTAAGTACATATGTCCACACATTCACCTTAAGATCTTTATCTCTGTAACTCTCATGTTCTACTCACGCACTCAAGTCATAGCTCAACATTCAGCGTCATATAACATATCAGATTTAACCATTATTTTGTAGAAACTTCCTTTTAAGTTTTAGAGGTACTTTATGATCACATAAAACACATGATGCTCATCTTCTATTTCAACAATCCTGCTTATATTTTATATAAGACATCTCTATCAATTACTCCATTATTTACATTTAGAACTGGTACTATACTATGGTATTATTATTATTATTTTTTTACATTTTCAGTTTTATTATATTTTTCTCCCGTTGTAAGAAGTGGTATTTTTACTCTTTAATTGCTACAAAATTAAATGATAGTATTACACAATTATAAAAACAAATCATATTTTCATATAAATTTTTTTTAATAAAATTCAGTTATAAAAATAAGTAATGTTTAAAGACATGACCTCTCCTCTGATTTAACAGTGTCTGTGAAGCTTAGCACCATTCGTCGATCCCCCATCTATGAACCAAGACTACAACGCTTCCTCAACCTTGTGTGCTTCTCCTTTGCACCCTACGCCGCACTTCTAGCCTCACGGTTGCCCCTGGGCTGCCCAAAGCAGAGTTCGACGCTAGCCAGCCTAGGCCTTCATACTGAGCCTATTTAGACAAGATAACAGAACTAGACCAGATAATTCTAGACTTGAATATTCATCTAGAACAACTCAAAATGATGGATACGCCGCCGAGTATATCGAAGACATTTAGAAAAAATTAAACTAATATCAAACCAGGGGGAAGCAGTAGCGGAGCCCAACCCGGGGAAAGCAGTGGCGGCAGAGGATTGATCGCCTATTCACAAGGTTCTCCGAAAATTCAACTATGCATTCATTTTGAAAAGAAGAATCAGTGTCACTTTAGAAACGATTGCAATTTCGCTCATGGCCCGGATGAACTACATCCCACTCTTCGTCAACCTTTGTATCGGATCAAGCCCTACATGTGATTCCATTCCGAAGGATTCTGTCCATATGGCCACAAGTGTCATTATTTTCATTAGTACCGTAATTCCGTTTTGCTCTTTCTTCAAAGTAAATAAGTCAGACTCGTAGAACTAATATCAGATTATACTCAAGTGTTACTCTGCTGGTTTTTACATTTTCAAAATGGTGTTGTTATATTTTTCATTTATCTTCTCTTGCAAGTGGTATTTTTACATTTAGAAGTGATACTATACTCCGATATTTTTTTTTTTTTACATTTTCGTAAAAAAAAATACCGGAGTATAGTATCACTTCTAAATGTAAAAATACCACTTGCAAGAGAAGATATATGAAAAATACAGCGACACCATTTTGAAAATGTAAAAATCAACAAAGTAAAAACCAGATTATAATCTGGTATCAGTTCTACTGGTCTGACTTATTCACTTTGAAGAAAGAGCAAAGCGGAATTACGATATTAATGAGAAAAATGACACTTGTAGTCATATGGACAAAATCCTTCGGAATGGAATCGCATGCAAGGCTTGGTTCGGTACAAAGGGTGACGAAGAGTAGGATGTAGTTCATCCAGGCCATGAGCGAAATTGCAATCGCTTCCAAAGCGACACTGCTTCTTCTTCTCAAAACGAATGCATAGTTGAGTTTTCAGAGAACCCTGTGGATAGGCAATCAATCCTCTGCCGCCACTGCTTTTCCCAGGTTGGGCTCCGCTACTGCTTCCCCCTGGTTTGGGATTAATTTAATTTTTCCTAGATGTCTCAGATATACTCGGCAGCGTATCCATCATTTTGAGCTGTTCTAGATAAATATTCAAGTCTAGAATTATCTGATCTAATTCTGTTACCATATCCAAACAGGCTTAGTATGAACTCATTAGTTCATCGAATGTAGCAGAAGCGCCCGGATGATTAACCTGCAACAACGACAAATGACAAGACAAGTAATAATTAAAAGTTAAAGGGTACTCAGATCTGCTACGAATACAAATACAAACAAACAAACAAAAAAAAGAAAAAATAAATAAAATATGCTGATAAGATTCATAATTTGAAATGATCGCCATCTCTAAAATGAAACAAGAAAGTTAAACAAAAAAATAAGTCTAGGACGTACCTCCAGGTGATTGGATTGCCATCGCCGGAGAGAAGATCAAGCAGATCAAGCAAGAACTTCAGATCTGAAGGAGAAGAGAATTAGGGAAGTTGGCGTCTGGGCATCTATTTATAAGGAGGAATAAGAATAGTCTAGAAGCTTAAATTTTTAATTATTATGAAAAATATGATATAAAGCAACCGTCCATTAAATTATCGCATATAATCATCACCGTCTATTTCAAAATGTCTTAACCAACGATTAATTCATTGCGCACCATCATCACCGTCCATTTCAAAAGTATAGTTGATCGTTGTCACTTATATGCATCATCCTTGTCTTCCCGCTCCCCAAGTTTTTGCACGAGCAGGAGCAACCGTCAAGTTTATTTTATGAGCAGTTGATGATGATTTTTTTTTCTCATTGCCCATTGAGTAGATTGGCACTGATCAGATTGAGGCCTTTTATCAGTGTGCAAAATTCCAATTTGAGTGTGGTAAGTATTCCGGCGCTGCTGATTATTTGTACCAATATCACGCTCTGTGCACTAATCGTGAGAGAAATTTGAGTGCGCTGTGGGGAAAACTTGCTGCCGAAATTTTAATGCAAAATTGGGATGTTGCTCTCCAGGAGCTCAATCGTCTCAAAGAGATAATTGATTCAAAGGTACTATTTGTTATTTAATCCATAGAGTTTGGTCTTAGAAGTGTTATCTCGCTCACTTTAATCCTTCTGTTTTGTTTGCATACTGTGCAGAGCTTTTCTTCTCCTTTAAATCAGTTGCAGAACAGAATCTGGTTGATGCACTGGAGCCTTTTCATCTTCTTTAACCATGAAAATGGAAGAAATAGTATCATTGATTTATTCTTCTAGGACAGGTGCTCCTCTTGTCCCACTAAACTTTCTTTTCTCCAATATTTTGCATCTATAATTTGTACTTAATCATTTTTTTATTAATAGTTTTTCAGTCACTTTAATGACTTGTTATCTAGAATTTTTTTCCTTATCGCAGAACAATTATTCTGAAGAATTGTAACATGTAGTTAAAAGCACGAACTGGTTATATATATATGAGATGAACAATCTTCATTTCTGAGCTATAAGCTTTCGCTAGAATCTCCTTTTTTCTTCATCTTGTCAAGTACTCGAATGCTATTCAAACAAATGCTCATCACCTTCTCTGATATCTTGCCACTGCTGTCATGGTCCACAAATAAGGAGAAATATGTTTATATGTTAATTATGACTTTAATGAAGCTCAGAAGAAACTTATGTAGTGTGAGCAAGTAAGAGTAATACAATTTATTTGACCTTAGTAATTCTAATAAGAATATTTATCTTAATCTCGTTTTAGTATAGTAATAATTAAGAAGTTGCTTTGGGAATGCTTCTTTTCAAATGTACATCTTCACTTGCATTGACAAAATAATTATTTATAAGATTATGCATTGGTATGATATGCTTTGAGCACATGATGAAGACTGAATTTGCTTGAAGTGTCTAGAGGCCCACTTTGAGAAGACATTTTCTGATGCACACTTGTGTATTGTTGACTTGGAGGGAAATAAGAGAAAAATACATGTAAACAATAAATGAGTTTGCCAAATTTTTTCTCTTGAAAAGAAGAGTGGAGTAAATAATTTAATTATATCTGAATTCTTCATTCCATTTCTTCTTGAATCGGGTGGAACTAGAGTGAAAGGGAAAGGTATATTACTTCTTCCCTTTCAATTTTATCAAAGTAAAACCTCAGTGGAATTGTATGTGAGAAAATTTAATTCTTTTATCCTTCCTTTTTCTCTCTTTTTTTTCATCTGAGAAATATGAAACTTCTCTTTTCCTTTGAAGTTATTTCCTGAAACATTTACTTGGTTCTTGCATCTTAGATCAATTTCATGCTCTCATTTGAAATGATACATGTTTTGTTCTTCTGTTACCTAGGTGATTTTGAATGATCCCTTCCTTGCAGACAGATCGAGATTCCAACTTCACTACTGTTCCATTGAGGAATGAATTCCTGGAAAATATTATCGCATCCATCAATGCATTGATATCAGGTAGGCCCTATGTGTCCCTAGATCTTGTAACATGTGCAGCATAGCAAATGACCTTTTCTATGTCCTTTTTAGATATAGATACAGAATCTGGTAGTGTTAAATTCATTATGTTGGCCGTCAAAATTGATGTTAAGATGTCTAGTTTTGATAAAAGCTAAGTTCAAGTTAAAATTGCTGCTTGGCTTTTATATATTAAAGTTTTCATTTTATCTTTAAATATTTTGTTTTGTCTTCAGGGATGTTTTTCACCTTAACTGAAATTTTGTATTAAAGTTGATTGTTGTCAATTGCTAAATAGTATGCTTGCTGAAAAGTTGAACTTGATCATGGCCTATGATGAATCTCTGTCATGGATAACAAATCCCATTCGTAACTCAAAGCTCGACGTCAGAATAGATGCCGCTATGGGGACTCTGCCACCAAGCCTGTTGTTCATCAAAATGTGCAAGTATACACTCAGATGCATGAACGATTCTGATTTTCCATAGCTATTTCTAGATTTAGACATTGAGATTAAGTGTTCAAAATTTTACTGTCTGCTGCTAAGTGGTAACTACTTCTAACTCATTTCTGCTGGTGTCATACTTTTTCTTGAAATGATATTTAGTTCGATGTATTTTTTTGATGGTTAATAATCTTATTTTTTTTATGGTTTTAGCTTTACATGTTCATGCTTATTATCTTTTCAGGCATGAACACATAATAGAAGCCATGAAGAATCTCAATATGCGGACTGACTTGTTGGCAAAGAACATCCTGGAACCTGCACAAAGCTTCTCGTTAAGGGAGGCAATTGATAGGACTACCTTGAGATCTTCGATTATTGCTGAGGCTTTTGTTGGTATACTAATCATATTCCTCTTTTTGTTATATTTCATTTCTAATCTTCCTTTGATTCCACTCCATTCCAGCTTATTTCTTGCACTAAAAATATTCTCTTTGGGTAAAAATGGAGATATACCAAAAATAAAATAAAAAACTCAAAATATGTTGAGTTTGATTATTTCATTTGAGTAAGAAAAGAGAATCTTAAATTTTATTTATTGAAAATATAAACAACGAAGCATAAAACAGGTGGATTAAATAAAAAAAATAAAAGTAGGATTTTTCGTTGAATGCCAAAATAAGCTTTGATGAAATTTTAATTTACGTATGTATGGGTTATGGTGAAACAAATATTCACAAAACTGTAGTATTTAGCAATACATAAAGTGAAACCAAAATACCTAAATACATTAACTTAAAAACCTCTACAAATGCATGGACTTCTAATTGCCAGTTGATTGAGACGGGATTCTCATTCCCAACTACTACCATTATTTACTTATAGGGCGTAGCACCATCTAAATTTGACAACTTACAAGAATCTTATTGTTCCTGTATCACTCAATTGACCTATGAAGTAGATGGTATTAAAGCAGAGGTTAGATTAGAATGAAGCAAAGCAGCAGTATCTTTTCCCTATCTTTGCGATCTTCCTAACCAAATTTGAGTCATCCCCTTTTGAAGTATGGCTGCCCCTATATTTGCTAGACGTAGAAGCCTTCACATTTTGCTGTTCGTCACTTGGTAAGGATAGTCGTGGGTTTGAAGACGGTTCAGTTCTATTTAGACAACTGGATGGATTGCTCTCTTGAATAACAAGAACATCGTTTGTAATGATCGAGCCTGTGAGGAGAAATTACAATGCTTAAATCTATAAACTTCATATAGATAGATCCAGATGGAGAAATGTAAATTTAACTTCAAACATATGAAAGAAACCTGATGAAAAATATAATTTTGAATATAGGTAACGCAAGTGTAAAGTTGAGATGTAGAATGTAGATCAATGTCAGATAACCATCAAAAATATAGGGAAGAATTCAAGTAAGTTAATTGATTGATGAATTAAAATTTTCATAAAAAGTAGAGTGGCAAAATTCTAAAATCACATACTAAAAGTTAGAAAATGACCACCAGATTTACCTAATCTCATAAATGCCCAACAACCTACAAATGTGCTCTTTCACTTAAATAGATCTCCACGAATCAAAATACAAGTATGATACTACCAGTGTGTTCTTGAGATTCTTAGAAATTCATTAATGCACTCTTGTCTAAATTTGAACTCGTGTAGGTTTGTGTAGGTTTTGTATAGTGAAATGATTATTATGTCTCATAAAACTTGATGCCAGTCAAGTCTACTTTGATTTATTTAGTTGACTTGATGACCTAGTGAAATGAGAGACTATTTTGGAGGTTTTACTTGAGGAGGTGCCCCTGTTAGGAATTATCGAAACTAGCTATATATCAATTCCCAACTTCATTTTGCCAATTGTAATTAGTACTTATGCATGTACTTACTGTACCAATCATAAATCATGTAAAGGTGTGAAGCACGATCCTAACAACATTAAAATAATAACTATTTGAATAAAGAAACCATACAGAATCCATCACATCAATAATGATGAAATGTAAATGTCGTGAAACCTATTTATGCCCAATATCCAGTACGAAGTGAACAGGAATACAATTGTTCCACAGAAAATATAGGATGTAATCATGATAAGCTTGCTGCATAGGCAGCTGAAAAAAAAATATTAACATTTAACTAAAAGGGAACATGAATGTGTGGGATTAGCTTGACTAATAAATCATAATGACAAGGTTATGCGTAAGTTATGCGTAAGTGATGGAAGGTTGATGAAGACGAAACAGTCTTATTGCTGGATTACATATATCTCAAGAAGGATGCACAAGGAAATTTATGCTACAAGATTACAGGAACAATACCAAATCCTGTAAGTTTGCAATTAGTAAAGATGAAATGTAGAAAAACTTATCCTTAGGACGCCATATCATTAGAACCAAATGATAGAAGGTTGATAAATGCTGAATCAGTAGCATTGCTAGATTACATATTTCTCAAGGAGGATGCACAAGCAAACGTATGCAAGTTCCTTACAAGATTGCAGGAGCAATTCCAACAACCATGAGTGCTATGAGTTCTCTTAAAATTTAATTATTAGCTCTGGCATAAAATTGATATACCTGGTGGAGATGGCACAATGAGCACCTGATTTGATCTGACGGGTAAAGAAATATTGAAGTTATAATTTGTGCGTTCTTCTTGTATTCCAAATCTATGATCATTTCCAATATTCATTAATAATGCAGCAGGGTCAAATTCATCAGAATTTATTGACATAATGCTGGAATCGTCTGAACTAGCATGTGTATCTGGACTATATAGATCATTCAGTTCCAAGTATTCTCCATTTAAAAAATCACCATAGAGATTTTCAGAAAAATTCACAGAAACAGGTTCATTTGGCCTGCTTCTGGACAGTGCTGATTCCCCTTGATCTTTCTCAGCGACAGTCTGCATGGGCACAAATGGAAGAGAGTAAGCACTCACATCAAGTTAATGAATGAATCTCTTAAGTTTTGTAAGTATGTCTTCCAATTCTGTGGCAAGCTCAGGTCACAGCATGCTAGCATAATATAGAGTAGGGATCACTATCATGATGGATTAACTAGTTATCTTGTTACACAGGAACAAAGTTTCCAGTGGTGAACAGTAGGTAAGAGCACACTAGGGTGATCAAGCAGCCCGTGAAGACTGGCAAGCAAATAAAAAAAAATCCATAGGTTATATGCACAAAATCTATGCTTATACTAAATGTTTACAATCAGATATAAGCCCTAACACATAGAATCCCTTTTTGATTCAACTGCTTTCAGATAATTCATACACCATATCCAACTTTTTCTTCTCCTGTCTTACTGAATATTCTCCTAGAGCCCCATCCCATTCTTAACATAAACTTCCTTATCTATGTCTATATTCACACACAATTTATGGTGCGGCAAGCACACAAAGGATGAAGAGACAATCTAGGTGTTGAAATATTCCATATGCCAATCACATCTCTTACTTGATCAATCAAATCTATCTCTTATTCGCAATTTTCTCAGTATGGACCTACATGATTTTTTTTATGATAAATCCCGCTTTCTAAGTAAGTTTGGTGCTGTATTTCAAAAAGTTGAATGTGACAATGAATCATGTATCAGATGTGATTCAAAGTCAAAAAAGAGACATCAGATTCAATCTCCTAAAGGTGGACTAGCAGCGGGGGGTTTTCAGTAAAGCGAACCTAGAACTTCCTCATTTATAGCCCAAATGTGCAACCAGTTTCTACCAGAATGTGAAAGAGTTCCTCTCCAAGGAGGATCAAGATATTTAGTTGGTTGGTGGCCAAGACAGAATTCACACCAATAGTTAATTATTTCTCATGGATGACACACTATGCATATTTTGCAAATACCATGAAGAAACAATCAACCATACTTTTGCAGGATGTTTATTCACCAAATTTCAGTTGGTTCTGACTTTCAGAGGCCACCAGTATCCAATGAAGCAGCTAATTGAAGACCTATTTGAAGATGAAAGAGCAAAAGTCACAAACAACTTGGATGCTGACAATCTGGATACACCATGATAAGCTGATGATATTCAGCTCACAAGATTGGAGAACACCAACACGTTATAGTTAGCTTCACCTTTGTGCAGACTGGATGAGTGAACTCATGTTGAGGAAAAAAAATTGTTGAGGAGCTCCTTGGCAGGGTGGAAAAACAGGTTTACTACATATTGAGAAGTACTGGATTAAAGACAGAAGCAGATCTACCAAAGGGTGAACTGAGGGGCTGTGGACTGATTCTCAGTTTAAAATTCATTTTTCTTCAGTTCTATTTTTAGAGTTGATGTAGTTGCTTAGCTACTCTCTGTTTTGAGCTGCTGTGGCAAATGCTCAGCATAGGTAGATTGTCTATATTTTAGCATGTCTGCACTCTGCACTGTCAGGTACATGTACTGAACAATTTATATATATTATCTATGCTAATCGTAGGGGTCTCCTATAGTAATCATCTTTTTTTTTTCATAAAAAGAGTGATTCGTGTATGTGCATTGATCCACACTAAAGCAGTGATTGCACAGATCCTTCCCTATTATCTGTGTGTTTTGCTTTTGGATTAAGATGCCAAGTTGCAAGACTTGGTTTATGCAATAGAACAACATTGTAGTTGTGAAGTTGCAAGACTGGTCTATGCAATAAAAATGACAATAAGACATGTTTGCCCTATCTATTTGAAGTTAACTATTTTGGATCTTAGCTCACCATTTATATTTTGTCACTTTTTTACTTAATTATATTAAATAGAATTTTTGTTCATCTCTCATCTATCTCTACTGAAGGGGAGCCTTGGTGTAACAATAAAGTTGTTGCTTTGTGACCAAAAGGTCACGAGTTTGAATTCCGGAAACAACCTCTTGCAAAAAGTAAGGTAAGGCTACATACAATGGATCTTCGTGCACCGAGCTGCCCTTTTTTTTCTCATCTATCTCTACTCTACACACCTTTAGTTTTAATCAAAGCTCTCTCAATTTAATCATTCTCTATTTATTTTCATCCATGTCTCCTTGATGAATAAGATTTCTAAGATATTTAAAACTCTCATATATAAAAATTTCCTCTTAATTCATCTTCAAAGGCCCCCTCATGTCTTCAGTAAAAACATTAGGCCTATCAGTTTAAGATTTTTAAAAAAAGTTTGCATTAAATAGATAAAAAATGAGATAACTAATTGAACTAGAGTTTCTAAATGATCAGACTCCTAGGCCTGCAAAACAGAAATTGTTACTCATTTAGATATGAATCAATGAAAACTAACAAGGCAAGAACAACTCTGTTATTAAGAAAGATATCATAACTATGGGAATGAAAAAAAAAAAAAAACTACCTGAGAATTGTGGGAACAATTCCTTGAAGTCAATTCTCTCTCTTCTTGTTCTATAAGGTTTGGTACCATGCGATCTCCATCCTCACCAACTAATCTGTCTGCATATGCAGAATAATTTTCCCAGTGGATTGAACGTCTATCACTTTGAAGAAATACTCTATACAAGGAACTATAGTCCTGAAAAAAGAATTGAAATGGCAAGTTCTAAAACATTAATGAGGTTATACAGAAACTATCTAGGAAAAGAGTGGTATGGATATAACTTCTTGAGTACCTTTGAGCAATTAGGCCCATTCAATGAACTAGGTTCTGCATGATATTCATGCATCACCCACCCAGTTCTTTCTCCAATAGGTGATTTGCCGATAAAAAATGCCAATGTTGTTTTCCAACCAGAACTGCAGCCACTCGTGAGTATTCTGCAATTATCTGTTTGCCTCCAATATCCAGTTCTCGTTGCTTTTGAATCACAGTCTCCTTTAGGAGATATTCTGCCTTCTGGATTGTACAGGAACAACATGTTTTCTGCATAATATTAACCATACCAATTTATTAGTCTAGTTAAATATCTAATGAGGACATCATAAAGCAAAGCAGAGGGAGGCTTAAATAAATAAGAATCTTGCTGTCCGGGCACAACCTTGACTCATAAAAATAACAGTACAAGGCTTCTTGACAGATTCACGGGTACCCTTTTGAATTTCATCAGTTGATGTAATAATCTGACATCGAGGATGCCTTTCTAATAAGTACCGAATGCATTCCATATGATTGCAACTTTTTTTCTCTACTGGTATGCAAATTGATGATCAACATATTAGAATCCCAAGCAAATTCATTAAAGTTATGACAAATTTATTTTTTTTCCTTTCATCCCGATCAAACGCACAAATTCTTGCCACATGATCTTTCTGGATAGATATTCAATACACTTACAAAATCAAATGCATGGAAGATGTACGGCCTCAGCTCAATCATTCACTTACATATGAACTGATTGATCTACTGGCTATAGATCATCTGAGAAATTCAAAAGTAGAATGCAATACAAGTGAGGAAAACCCAGATTACATCATTCTTTCTAGATAAGTGATCAAGCAAGTGGAAAAGGTGTGTTTTGTACTTTTAATACATAAAGACAAATGATATTTGATACCTACAACCTCATAAGAATATTAATGCTGCAACCTCTAATCAGAAAGATAGCATTATCAACTTATTGATATTGAGGTCTGTATAATCAACACGGGTACATAAGCTTTTGTGACTAAACTTGCCAAAGATTGATGGATAACCAGCTAATATAAGTATCTTACAACTACTCACATTTGGCTCACTTTGAATCAAAAGTTCAGAATCATCACCTTCAACTTTGATGACATGGATAGCTAACCAAGTTTACATTACCTAAACAGAAAGCCTCAAGTTCCCTAATGTTTAGTCAAATTGTTTGATTTCCAAATCTTCACATCTAACAAAAGTGAGAATCTTAAAAGCTACTCTAACATTTCTAACATTAGTTCTATGGGTGAAACTTAGCTTATTATCCCAAACACCCCTTCCTGTGACCTCCAGGATATCCTCCAAGTCACTAACTCTTTTACAATATTTACATTTGATGGGAAAGATAAATGCTAAGTAGGGGAAACTGAAACTGAAAACAAGGAAGACATACCACCTCATAAGCCAATTTTTACAAATTCAAGGAAAATTCTTATAATTACTAGAATTTTCTTTAGTTAGATCACAGAGGAGAGTTGACAGCCCAAGTGAACTAGATTTTCTAGTTGTAGTCTACATAATCATTGTCAAGAATTTTATAGAAGAGAAATTTATAGCCTGCCTATGTCACTGAAACCATCAATCAGCTAATAGTTGAAATAAGTAACACAGCCCCTTTAAAACTCAGTCTGAATAACCAAATGCGACATAAGCATCAGATAACAAATATTATTACTAATATTCTCTTTATCAAGTAATATTATAGTTTTTCAGAAGACTATATGTAGTTTCAATAACCTAAAATCTCCATACAAGCAATCTAGAGGATTGCACATATTTTAATTATTTGATAACCAAATTTATAACCATGAAACGAGAGCCATTTAGATTTGTAATCTCTATACCCCTACTATTCCAAGAAAGACTAGTTTTTGCAGATCAAAACTTACAATTCAATACCTTAACTGCGAAAGCAACTATGACAATGATACAAAACAGGCAGCTCAAGGATAATCCAAAGCTAACCAGGAATATTCCATGGTTCAACATCGAACAGATTAACATCAGTGATGACATTTTGCGGAGTGGGATCTCCAGCTTGCCTTCCAATCACGAATTGTACGAGTTCTTCATCTGTTGAATTGATATTAATGTCCACTGGAACAGACTCAGTCACCGAAGGCCGCAGGTTGATCCTAATTCAGCAAGCGCGAGCTTTAGTTATGCTACAGGTTGCTTATGAAATGGAAGAAATCCTTGTTTAAGGGAAACAAATAGTGCGAAGACAAAAACTTCCAGGACGTTTATTGATTGACGAACAGAGAACTACCATAACACAATATAAGAACGTCGAGGACAACAGAAAATTATCCACGTCTGGATTTTCTGTACTTGCCAGGCTAACAGAGTACAAACGGAGACCAAGATAGATAAAACAAAAATAAAATGATTCCTTGTGTAAAATTCATCCAAAATCAAAGAGCGTTACAGAATCATGGAACCAAAATATATGCATACACGCTTGCTCAAAAATAAATGAATAAAAATAATTTATAGGAAAGATGTTAAACGAGACGCTTCGTTAAGCGGCATCTGGAGTATGGATTAAAACTCCAACCAAAAGGAAGTTCTCAAATTGCAGTCAAACAGCATAAATCTCCACTTACCTATTAAATACCACGATTCGAAACCAAAAACCATAAACAAGTTTCCATAGGATCACTTGGCAATTCTCTTATTTCTCGTAAATCTCAAACAAAATTGATCCCATCAGACAACACCATCGACCAAAAAAAAGCTACTAAAATTCCAAATTCTTAACAAAAGACAAAAAAAAAAAACAATCGATCTAAACAAGAATCAAAAGATTCCCGTCAAGGTGATTGAACAATAATGGAAAGGCATAATTCTTCCAAAAAGGCAGGAATTAAAGAACAAACTCTGATACGATGCTCGAATAGCTCGGCAGAATCAAATCTCGGACCGCTCGAAGAAACCGAACTGATACCTTAACGAAAGAAAAACCTTGAGAGACGAGAAGAGCCACAAGGAATCATGAAATCCAACCTGGAAGCGCCCCGCATCGCTCGATCCAAATCCCAACCGGCGAAAATAACGAAAGGGGGGGCTGCAGCAGGGGGAATTTATAGAGGGAGTCGCGACCCACCACTGCCACCGACCTGGCGGGCCGCTTTGAGTGGCGTCATCTGCAACACGTTAACGTTAAGTGCGTCATCACAGCTTATTGCCGTAATTGAGCGTACGGAACTTGCCGGCGTTTATAACGGCGTCCTGGTTGCCAATGCCTGCAATCGACGCTACGCGTTTCTGCAGTCAAACCCTGCTCTGGTACTGGGCGGTGGAAGGTGGGGCCCCGAAGTCCATGCGTGACTGACACGTGGCAGGAAGCTCCTTTAAAAGACTACTTTTTAAAAAAATATATATAAAAAGTTGATTAGATGGCGTCATTATTAATAATTAACAAAGCGACAATGATTATATTAACAGATTGTTTACTAAAAGCGAATGACAATTATAAGGACCGCGTCTTGAATAATTTTAACTCGAAAGGTACCCGTCGTCATGCTTATCTACCAACATATTTGAAATTGTTCAAGTAGTAAATCGCAACGTATTTCTGTATTTAAAAGATTACTTCTCTCGCATCAAAATAAATAAATAATAATAATAAAAAAGATTAAGAATAGATTATTTATAATTATAATTAAATTATAATTATGATTCAGATATAATTAATTATGATTTTTTTTAATTCACAGTCTCTCATATTATAATTTAAATTGAGACGGATGACCGAAAGCCACTGACAATAGATAAGTTAGACTATTGAGCGCTAAATAGAGATGACCTTTGGACGGCCTCATTAGAGGATGAACCTAAACTATAATTTGAGGAGTGATGAATCTTAAGGAGAATAGTAATTAATTATGATAGAATCATGGTCATAATTCGATTATATTTACAAATGATCCATCTGATCGTTCATTTATCTAGCCTCCTACAACCACCGCCCCTGGTCAACCGAAATCTGCTCCCGTCTACGTCAAATCTTGACTTTAATCCGATCCACTCGTTGAGATTAAGATAATGCGATCGTGTGTGATAAAAGGTCTCGGTCCCGACGATTCAATGAATAAAGCCACATTATTTCTAAGTATGGATTTTTTTTTTTGAAGAGGACTGATTGTATTATCTTATTTCCGTAAAGAAAATACTGTCACGTAACTGTTTTTTTTTTTAAATAAAATAAAATAAACTAAAATTAAAGAGGATCACATCATTTGGAATCTAGACTGAATTCACATGGGTCCAAAAACAAAATTAAATGGAAAGCGATAGGTTTGGGAGATCGATGAGAGTAATGATCAACAAAGTAGAATAAGGGAAGCACCAAGTTTCCCGTCAAAATATGGAACAGAGTAGAATTTAGTCCATCGAGCGTGCTTTAGTTCCGCCAAAGTACGTTTCTGGTTTGAATTGCAAAGCAATTGTGGGTCAAACACAGTGTTCTAGAGTTGGAAAATTGTGATTTCACCAAAAAAAAAAATCAAAAGAGAGTTAAGAGAAAAAGCAATCAAAAGAGAGTTAAGAGAAAAAGCTAAACCAAGTCATTGGATGTCTATTTTCAACATGTTAATTATGTGGATTTGTGGTGAGTAATTCATCACTTTCTGATGCCAATTTTTGATTGATTGTGATGTTCCGAACAAGTTAATCGACTCGGTTGACCAAATTATATAATTTCTCTTTTTTCTTGGGTTGTGGAAAAAAAATAGTCTTTATTTAATTCTGAGCTGACTTGTCTCTTTTGTTCTAGTTCTAATTAATAAAGGAGGCCAAAGGCCTAATAAAACTTATTCAATCTCCATATAGCATAGTTACAATCCACTCTGAACTCATAGTTTAGATCCTCTGTCCCTATTTTTCTTTGTCTCCATGTCTCATTACCGATCGGACGATTCAAATTATATCTCAAGGCATCATGATATTTTTAAGATGTGTGTAATATCCTCGTGATGTGCAAGATATCCTTGAGATGTAATCTGAGTCGTCCGATCGGCAATGAGACATAAGGACAGAAAGAAATAGGGACAGAGGATCTGAACTGCTGAACTCAGGCTTCTCTAAGGCTAGTCTAAGAGCTTCTGATCTGATGGATCTATCAAATTTGGTCTCATCTAGAGTTTTGATAATCTAGTTATTTAATTCGGTCTCATCTTGACACTGAATATAGTATGACCACAAATTAATCATCTTCCTTGTAAATAATTTTGATTGTTCTTCTCCTACTTTATTCTCATCATAACTCTAAGGGGAACAAAATCATACCGAAAGATATAAATTAATCGTGCGGCTGAATACTCCTGCATCACTCTTGCTTCTAAAATGACACCTCATTGTCTCCAATCTCCTCCCAGCATATTCTTTAGCTCAGCTTAAAATTCTACCAAGTGAGTTCAAAAGTCTCTTGAAATCTGGTCGAAAATTGTTGCTTATGCCCAGGTCAATTTCTCCACTAGGGAACTCCAAAACTTACGTTCTAATGTGCCCATGATTTAATGAATAAGTGTTTGCAGGATTCTGGAATAACCAATCCTTAACCTCTCCAGCTGTAAAAAATTAAACTCAAGGTTCGATCCACACGCTTCCTTTCCTCTTGTTTATTTAACATTTGATGAAGGTAAAATAAGAATGTTCATTCCTGAATTATACGGAACCATTTTGATTCTTATACCCAAAATCATCCATCCAAAGTCATCGGAATTCATTTAGATGATTGTTCAAGAATGAAGTAGTAATTCTTCAACGTGTACTACTTATATACTGGTGCAATATTAATATATATTATCATGAGACAAAGACTAAAGTAATACTGAGTGAAAGCAGAATGAAATGTTAGAGTTGTTTCATTGTTCAACCTTTAATTTATTCCAATGAAAAAAACGAATGAAAAAGAAAGAAATGCCACATAAGATCATACCTACATGCATGGGTCTTGAGCTAGGCTTATGATAGGGTGAACATTCAGTTAGAATCGAATTGAATCGAGCTGAATTTTTTCAAACAAATTGAATGGAATCGATTTTCATCGAAAATCGAATAAACCGTACTCATTTTTCAATAACTGAATCGAACCGAGTGATTTTTTCTAAGAATTTGATTCGGCTTCCTAATTCGGTCTAAAATTTAGGGTCTAAAAATTTAATTTGATTAAAAATTTTAATTTGATTAAAAAATTTACTTTATTCGGTCTATTCAATTTAACTAAATAAAAAATTCCAAAATCAAATTAACCGATTTTAATAAAAAAAATTAAATTCAAATAAACCTAATCAAAATTTTACACTGTCTTCCATTGAAATAACATCCCTCCCATTCATCTTGCGCATTCGTTTGAATCACAATCCCAAACTGCCATGAAAAGGAACAAGTGTCACTATTAGTTGGTTTCTTGAGGGCTACTGAAACTGATGGGCACCCAAACATAAAAACACTCAATAACGCTATCTATTTATTTCCTCCCAAAAAAGCAGTCAGTTTGAGATTGGATGGGTGCACTCAAAATCACTACTCCAATTTGGTACGAAAATGTCGGCCACTAACTTCTTTACGAGCCTAAATAAATATAGATGAATTTGATTAAATTTTAAGAATAATATTAAATGGCTAAAATTTATCTGTTATAATAAATTTTTTATAATTTTTAGGATCATTATTAAAAATATCTAAGTAATATTATATTTTATAAATCAATTATATCTTTTTCACCTATTTCATATTTAATTTTTAAAAATAATATCTAATTAATTTTTATTAATAATACTTAATTAATTTTTAACTAGATAAATTTATTTTTTAGCCAATCAATTCTAACAATTAAGATTTAGAGAAATTTTAATTCCACTCGCAACTAAAATAGCCAACGCTCTGGTGTCTTAATCAGAAAAGAGTTTGAGAACATATAGGACTTTAGTTATTCGTTCAAACTTGTTATTATAATTTAGTTAAACTATTGATTTGATAAATAAATTTTAAATTATTAATATTTTTTGTAGATAATTTGAAACTCTATTTTTTTATTCAAGTTTTTTTTTTTTGTGAAAATTGATACTCATTCACCACTAAATCTAGAAAAATATAGATAAATAGTATTATGATTATATGCACGTGCTATATTGGTATGTTAACATTAAAATTTTAAACACTAATATTTATCAATCCACTTTTTTTTAAAAAAAAAATATGGATGGGAAAGGCATAATATATTGAGTTACTTTCTCTTTATTAATAGTTTATATATATATATGATATTTTATTATGAATATGAATATATTTTTAAAATAGAACCAATTAATCTAATATATCATAATTTTTTCTAAATTAGACCTTCATCTATGTATTTACATGGTACAGTTTTCACCATACTAGTCATCCAGAAAATATTTACTTAATTCTATTATGTAAAATATCAAAAAAAATATTAGATCACTATACTGAGAAATTACTAATCATAATACTTCATCGGTGTGCCGACCAAGTCTTATATGTTGTTTGGGTACATTGCTCCAGGATAAATTGAGTCGGCTATAGAAGATTGACCATCTCGGAGACTCACCATTTGATTGAACAAAAGTTAGGTCGGGTCGTATGTCTAGAAGCTTTGATTAAACCGAAATGACTGGATTTTTCATTGAGCCAGGAAGACTCGGAATTCCATCAGATAAAATATCCGATCGACTAGAATGCTCGGTTGGTCATGCAATCATACTAGCCCTGAGTATTAACCCCTTCTTAACTTTACCACCACATCAACTAGCCTTCTTAATCATCCCAGTACATTCCACATAGGCATTAACAAATTATAATATTAAGCAGAATTTCATTAAAAAAAAAAAAAGAGAGAGAACGTAATGAATATCCAAATTTGACTAGGTCTGCACGTAGATTTGGACGGAAATCTACTGGATAATATTAAATCTCCTCACGATCATGTTTCAAATGGCCTCGAGAGAAGTATAAAAAAAATTATAATTATACTTGGACAATTTCAAATCTCAAGACTCTTGTCGATTTGATTATTAAGAATCAACCGGAAGCTATATTCTAATTATCCACACCGTTTACATACAATTGTTAATAATCGGACAAGAACAATGCTTGCTTCTGATAAATATTGAATAATATATGAACTTAAGGCTTTGCCCAAACGAGTAATTAATCTATATTTGATGATGGAAAGGTAGTAACACAACTATATTCCAGTATGATCGATGCCTCTTATTCTGTCTCCGTTTTCTTTCAATCCAACTTCTGTATCTTCTCTGGTTCGGCAGGGAAGCACTTGGCCCCTACAAGGCCACCAACTTCGCTGATGACCTGAAAATTTTAAGCAACAGGGATTGGAAAAAGAATTCAGATCAATTTTACTTGCATAGACTTGCATAGATTGCACTCTTTCCAAACAGATCAAGGTAGAAGAATCAAGTTTTTAAGTACAAGTAATTTTCTCTACCTTCAAGCCTTTTATCAGGTCTTCCCTGGTGTGGGAAGCAGATATGCAGATCCTGGCCCTGGCAAGCAAAACTGGAGTTGCAGGGTATGCAACAATCACAACCGCAACCTACGATAAATCATGGATCACGAATCTATAGTGTGGCACAAAATCTATATGTCGACACTGCCTAACCACATACTTACATTCCGTCTCAAACATTCCCGAGAAAAAGCAGGGAGCTTAGCTAAATTGTAGAGCATAATAGACATGACTGGTGAGTCATTGTCACCGAGAACCACAAAGCCCATCTTCTTGAGCTCCGACCGAAAGTAATTGCTGCTCTCGCGAATTTGTGCAAGTTTCTTGGCTCCTAGTTTAGCCAAAAGCAAGTTGTATTTAGATGCCTTGAGAAACTGTGATTGGTGTGGCACTGAGTACTCTTACCTCTGTTTGATCCATCTTCTGCTAGAACAACCTTGATTGCAGATAAAACTTGTTGAACTGCTGGCGGCGACATGGATGTAGCATAGAGATGAGCCGGGCAAGCGTACTTGAGGTACTGAATGATTTCCTGAAGAACAAAATGGTTCAGTATACTGTATATATGCACGCTTTAGGATAAGGTACTACGTTCATATTTCAAGAGGCAAACCTCTGATGCTGCAATATAACCTCCACAGGACCCAAATGACTTGGTAAAAGTTCCCATCATGATATCGACATCAGCTGGATCCACCCCAAGCAGCTCACATACACCTCTGCCAGATTTTCCAACTGCACCAATGCTATGGGCCTCGTCCAAATATATGTATGCCTGATCAAGAAAGAAATTCCATATTCTCTTGTAGGAAAAGCATCAAATTATCATCTGCTATAGAATGTTGGCCAACCTTGTACTTCTTGCAGGCAGCTACTATCTCAGGTAGCTTACAGAACTCTCCTTCCATACTGTATATTCCCTCCAGAACGACCATTATCTTCTTCCATGGTTTGCCTGTGCCGGGCTGCCCCTTGACCATCTGCTCTCTCAGCAAATCTTCCAACCGAGATGGGCCTGTCGAATAACAAAAGCTTCACAAGTTTAATCCCATCATTGAGAAAAGCTCAGCAATATGTCATGCTTCAGGTGCTAAGCTTACTGTTGTGTTCGAAAACAAGCACTGCGGCACCAGAAGCTCGAGCACCATTGACGATGGAATTATGGTTGAGCGAATCGCTAATGATTAGACCTCCCTGTTTAGGCACAAGAGTGTGAATTATCACTCACGTAAATTTATCTTGGACGTTAATTTAAAAAACTAAAATTGAGGTTAAACCTCCCCGACTAAAGCAGGAATTATGGAAGAGTTTGTCACATATCCCATGCCAAAAGTAACGGCCGCAGGTTTTCCCACGAATCGTGCTATCAATTCCTCAAGTTCAGTATGCAACTTAGTGGTTCCTTATCATAGTCACATCGAGCATAAGCCAACAGCATCCTTCACCAAAACTCAAGGAGAGCAGAATCCAACATACCAGCATCCACCCTAGCACTGCAAGTAGTAGGCGAATACTTATTGAGAGACTCGATCACACGAGGCGTGCAGTACTCGTCTCCTGCAGCAAAACCAAGGTAGTTGTATGATCCGAGGTTGAGGCATCTTGTTGTTTGTGCAGTTCGGCTGCATACATGAACAAATTGCAATCAACAATTCTTCTAGCAGCACTGGAAGAACCTCCATAAATTAATATCTTTCCTCTGAGATTGATCGAACATCACTGCAAGGTTTACATACTGCAGAGTCTTGTTATTGTCATTGGAGTAACGCTCGACCACATCGATCCAAGCATCTGGTGCACTCGCGATTGGGCGACCAAAGCAATCCTGTCATATCAATCAAAAATGTTCGTTAATCATCTGAATCTATGCCACCTTAGCCAAGCCATTCTGCTTCGAACGGCTCCTTCTACTGAGGCCGGATCCGACCTGGATGCGGTGATAGATGCGTCGGGTGTAGAAATCCTCAAACGCCGGGCATATGGGCGCATAACCCTGTCAGCAAACAAAACCCGGATCCATTAACCCGGAAACGTTACCATCGAGAAATGTTTGAGCCAATTGCCAAGCACCTTGTGGTCATCGGACTCGGACCAGTCGAAGAGCTTGCGGAAGAGGTCACGGAGGAGGCCGAAGGCGAAGAAGATGCCGTAGCCGATGAGGGTGGTGAGAGCGGTCAGGTAGGTGAGCCTCACCATCCGGCGGATCTCCCGCGGCACAGCGATGGGGGGTATGGGCGGCAGCAGGGGGAGGAGCAGCAGCAGCAGCGGGTGCGGCATGGCTGGTCTTTCCGCTGCTGAAATGATAGAGGAGGGAAGGAGGGAAGAGAGTTAGTGGAGGGAAGAGGCGCGCTCGGGATCGGGCTTTTAATGGATGTCTCTCCCATGGCGAACGATGGCTGCTCAAAGTGTCGTTGTTGAAGTTGTTGTTTGGTTGGCGTTGAGAGAGATTTGCACGTAGCAGCGCTGAATTGGAGCGGGACCAGATTAATGTTTGCCAAGTACCTCCCAGAATCTACTGTTGATACTTCTCCATACTACTGTTGGGGAAGCTGTTTATTGCTTTGAAGTCGCATTCCTCTGCACTTCCCCCTTTACTACAATTAATCTTGATGAGTCCACATATCGTATCTTACATGTCCATTTATAATTGCCACTAAATGTGTTTAGACCTGACTACTTTCCTTATCCATAGTAGGATTGATTAACTATCACGTAAACGTTGACCAAATAATTTGGCAGGATCGACCACGACTGTAACAGCTCGGATGAGGATGGTTGGAGGAGAGAGAAGATATCGAATTGGGTACGACTTCTGATATTCTTCATGTCAAAAAAGTTTGTGTCTTTCTTTCTTATGCTTTAAGTATACATACTGCACTAGCATTGACTCTGATTACAACGATAGCTCCCTTGAGGAGGAGGTAGTTTACATTTAAAGAGTAAAATTACTTCTTCTTCTACCAACATTTGCAAGCCAATCAAGGAGGCCTGTGATAAGCATGAAAATATCTTGCTTTACTTCAATGCTCCAGGAGTGTCAATACTTCTTTATCTTTGAGCCTTTTTTGTTGAGATTTTAATGAGTGCTACAGGATATTATCCTTTTTGTTTCAAGAAGGAAGCCAAAAGCTTGCTTGGTTGGCTTGTTAAAAATAGGAAAAAAAAACAGGGAGATATATAGACAAACTTAGCTTTCTGCCTTTATTATGTCCACAATAAGCATTTTTTTTATCATTTTTAATCTTCACCTTGTGATTATACCATGGTCCAACCCAATTAAAAACATTCCACAAAATTATAAATCGAATGTAGTCCCAGGAAGAACTCAATTAATCACCATTATCCAACATGATATTATATGAATATGAGAGTTTAACTAGAGTTGGTAGAGCTCCATGTAGATCTTGGATTGGTCTGTTTGCAGTGGGTTTGAAAGAAGAAAAAAAATGTAATTGCTAAGTTTTAGTGCACCAAATTCAGCATGATACATTGTTAGTTATAATTTGTAAACTCTTCCTAGTTGGAGAGGTACCATCGTAGTGACGACTCTTTGAGTGCTCTTGGCGTCCTTATACTAGCAAGTATCAGCCATGAGAAAAACTTCGAATTTGTTACATATTCTGCTAGCATGATAGGACCAGTGTTCCAATAAGCTGTATAAAAGAAATAGTAATATGAAAGCCTTTTGTCTGTTGGTATCATCTTGCTTGACCGTCATTTGACACAAATAGTGCAAAAAGAATTCTCAGTTTTTATTGTTATTCTTCAGGTACTCTTCCTTGTCCAATGCTTTTGACATCTTACTTTAGTTATGTTTCTAAGAGGCTTCTATTCCTTGATCTGAATCTGCTAATTGAACCAATTCTATATATAAGAGTCAAATGAAGGAATATGACTTACTGCCCTGGAAATTTGGGAGAGAAACATGATGGAATAACTACTAGTTTCTGAACTTGAGGAGGTTTTTAGACTTTAAAGTTACTACTCATTCCTTGTTTTGTTTCTTTTTATGCAGAATTCTAGAGGACTTATCATATCAGTTGAAAGAAAGTTGCTTCAAGGTCTTCCTTTTAACTCTATGTGTGTCAGGCCTTGCACAGAAATTACTGAGGTCTGTCCAAGCCTCAGTAATGTGTCTTCTGGCACATTACCTGAGCTGTAGTTGGTAGTCTGTTTAGAACTAGATAATAACTATATTCCTTCTAGAATTGCAAAGATATATTTACACTCAATCAAGGTATCTTGTGATCTTAAACAGATTACTTGACTGACTGTTTATTCAGGCTTAAATTTCTAGCATGGATTGTTCCAATATTCTCAGATGTCTGTGTTGTTCTCTCTTCTTATAGATGTCACCTATAAAATGCAAAAGTAGGGAGTGCTACATAGCAACTTTTTAACTTTTGGAAATCATAAACTTGGAGATTAAGGTCTTCAATCAATAAAAACATTGTCTATCAGTTTCAAGGTTCAAGCAAACTGGCTGGATCTTGTGGCAAAAATAACTTAGATTGAGGATCAATCTGGCTTATCTTCTTTGCATCTGAGAGCAAGCCTAGTACTGTAAAATTCAACAAAATATTTCCATATATGGAAGGATGCTATGGGATGCATAGTGAATTAATACTGAAAAGGGTTTTGAAATAATAGGATTGCCGGGGAATCAGTCTCTGGCAAAGAGAACTAAAGAGAGAAACAAAGAGAAATATAGTGTTACTCTCTTAAGATGACTGCATTTACTTTCCTAGTAGCTGTATTTTGCAAATTTGTTATTTTTGTCATCTTAAGTCAATGGATTTACTGTGATAAATTCTAACTAAGCTTATAGAAACTCTCTCATATTGAGAATCATTCAAACAGAAAATCTTGAATTTTCCACGATCAAGTCGTAGAAATACCTAGTTTCATTTTAAGCACAGGAAGAACTCAGATACGATTCAAGAAATCTGGATTGCCTTACAGACAAGAAAAATGGTGTCTTCAAATATTTATCACTTCAACTTCATTTTTTTTAGAAATACCTAGATATGTAAATCAAATAACAATGTTTTTCTAATTTTGTACTACCTTCGTAGATAATGCTAGGCACTTAATAATTTAAGATTCTTTTGTTAGTGCGAGCTTTGGTCAGATTCAGAAACCATACAGAGTATAGTGGTAATTGATGGTTAATTGTTCAAGGTTATTCTGATTTGGACGATTGGACTACTTGTGCATCCAGGCTAGAAATTGATGGTTTATCATGTTTTTTGTATTTTGCTCAGGTGGCTGGGTCGAGTGTTGATAAACAAATACCGGATACGACAATGTATGATGACTTAATATTCTGTATCCTTCTGTGGAAACCCCACCTGGTTGTTTTCAGTTTATTTCTCACGAGAAAAGTGTATGGAAAATTCTTAAGCTCAGCTACATTTTAAGTAGGTTTACCTAGATCCCAAACGTTGAGAACATAAATTTGTAGATTGACCACTTTTGGCTTGATCTTTTAGGATGTGAATGAACAGTGAAGTTTATTAATTATGTTAAAACAAAAGGTACTGTTTTAATCCTACTAGTGATACTACTAGATAATATATACTGAACGCCACTTGGAATATCTACTGAACACCTACTAGTTTAACACTTGTGATTTACTGAGAAAAGAGAACTCAAATCTTTTTCTGGATAGAATAAAAGAGAAGATTTACAATTTCTAGTACTATAAACTTAGTTCCACCCTAGTGAACTTAATGTACAAGACTCTTTGTTCTCTTCCTATAACATAAATTCATTCCTAATACCTTCATTGACTCCCTAAATAAGTCTTTCAGTAAAAATGCTATTGTCTCCAAGACTAAATCAAATGCATTTATTTAGGATGCATCCATGTTATAATCCTCACTGGTGATGTCGAACACAAGCTAATTAGTTGATGCAGTAGTGGACATAGCATGACTCTCCTCTTTAAAGTCATACTTTTTCAAAGGGAAGCTACTATTCCCCCCTTTATCCTCCAAGTTTCTCCTATTGTTTTCTTTTGCCCGTCAATCAATAACTTGGATAAGATCATATTTAATGAAAATAATCATTTTTAGATGTTTATTATAGCCTTGCCTGCGACGAGTTCTGCTAAATGGTGGGTGGAGAAAAAAAGAAATAAAAGGTTTATCGCACACGCTTTTTGATCAGAGCTAGTGATTATCTAATGGACACCAGAGCCAACACATTGTGTGTGGTAGGTCTTTGTTGTCCTTATATTTTGCGGTTGGTAGATTAATAACTTACTGCAAGACAAACTACAGATGGATATGTGATCAAGAGCTTCACTTTTTTTTCTTTTTTCTTTTTGCCAGATTTGTGTATTGATTACAAGGGGCTGGAAATCTCCTACACAGGAAACTGAAACGAATGCAGGTTTAAGAGTCTATGATGGAATGACTCTGGTCAAAGAATTTGCCTTCCTTCCATAGTCCCATTGCTGCTGCTGATCAAGAATCAATAAATCAATCTCCCATGACGCTCTGAAAAGATGATTGGGATTACCAGGAGAGCATGTTACTCCGCTTGTGCTTCTGTCTCGGATTAAGAGTCTCATGGAGCTTAGAGCCTCAGACCTAGCGCACATGAGGCCTGTGTTTGAGGCGATACGGGCATTGAAAGCCGCATTAATTGCACGTGCGCAAGTGCGCAGGTGAGAGTACGTGTCTGTGTGACTGTCCACGCGCTCACATGAAGAGGAGTGTGATGGCTGGGCACACATGCAAGTCAAGTCCTATTCATACACCCTGGCCATTCCCACTCCCCTTGCCATGAGCTTCAAGGTATGGTATGGAGTAATGCTCCTGTCTGGTGGGAACTTAATAACCCAACCAGATTAATCGAGCTAAAGTTTAAGAAAAGGTTAGGTTTCTAAGAATGCTGGTTTCCATGAGCACTTTTTAATTTAATAGTCGATTTAAAGTGTTGAATATTTGATGTCAACTAAAAAAACGTTAGATTTGAATGATAAATTTAAAAATGTTGACCGCTTCAATGAGTCTCTACAATTGTTTTTTGATTTATGTTAATGGCTGATAAAAAACGTCACAGAATTGGATAAATGAATTATTAGGTTGGCTGGAAATGAGATGTCTATCTTTAACTCTGTCTCTGGTTCCTCATCCAACATAGGTAGGTGACTGCAGCCAGGCACATCTTCTCATATCTCTCTCTGTTGTCAGAGTTTGCTGGGAGAACAACAGGTGTGAGGGGTGAACATTCCAAACTCCAACTCCAAGTGCTGTCTTTCTTTTGATTTACAACTTATTTATTCCATGGTTGACAAGAAAAACTAATTAAATTATATGGTAACAGGACACGTGGCCAGAGGACCGTTCCAAAGGGGATCTTAGTGTTGAAAGCATAAGATATTGGGCTTCAAGAGTTGAGGGATCACAGTATTATATTGGCCGCATGATCCGGGCGTGGAAGATCTAACTAAGGATCTCAGGTTTAAAAGTTCGCACAAGCATCCCACATGGGGGGTCTGGCACTTGCTCTACGGCATCTTGTTGGAATTTTCCTCCAATTAACCAAGTAAACTTAGGTTGTGAATAGGGTAATAAAGGGTGCAGCACCTATGAACTTTGTCCTGGAAAACATCGACACTGCTTTATCCTTGTACTGTCTAATGGGACGACAAGACCACTGTCCTCGCTATCTCTGAGAAAAGATCATTCAAATGAGGAATAAATTCAGGCTTTACTTAATACCGCTTTGGATTGGATACCGATTCAGAGAAATTTTCAAAAGAAAAATTCAAAGAATTTGGGCTCTTCTGGAAACGATGAAAGAATCTCGCAAGGATTGTACTGCAGCCAAAACAAGGTACCCATGCTTCTCTTTCACCTGTCCTTGGTTGTTGGATCAAACTCATGCATAATTTGTCATGCATGCTTCCTTTTTGATACAACGCAGCAGTCAGTCAGTAGCAAGAAACTCTCTCTTTTTTTAATTTATTTTTACGAGAAAGTGACATACATCACTCATTAACATCCACGAGAAGTTAATCCTCATTCTTGCCCACATCAATGGGATAAGTGTTTTGTTCCCATGTCATGCTGGCAGTGAAAGTGACTATGACTGTCCGTCTAGCTTCTGTTGACAAGTGACATCCTATGGTAACTCTTCTTCTCCACCACTTCATATGATTTCAAGGTGTCGACTCTCATATTGTGGCACAGCAGTTGAACAATTTGCTAATAGGATAGGGTTCTTGGTCTGGGCATTATTATAATATTGTAGTATAAACAAATTAGTAAATTGATATTTTTCTAAACACGTGATGGCAGGCTGGAAGGTAGTGGATCCACCATCATGGTGCCATTGTATGTTCTATTGGGAGTGCTCGTGGGGGTTGGAGATCAGGTTGAAAGATCATTGTGTGGTACCTTCGAGACCATGGTAAGATGGCTCGATAACTGAAACAAAAACGCCAAGCCTCGTGTTGTTTACCTTCGTTCATGATAAATTAAAAAAAAAAGACAGAGAGATTGTTTATTTTTGTTTTTCCTCTGTTGCTTAGGCTGCTTGCTTCCAACTACATTGACATGCCAATAAAAAAAATAACAGAGGGAAGAAAGGGAGAGAGTTACAACGACAAACTAAACGAGATCTCTTCGAGATTTCTGTAGATTCATCCTTCTATTTCTTCTACAGAGCAGGGGATATAGGGTCAATCTCTTTAAATCTTCTTTCCACTTTCTTTCCTTGACATCTGTAGAAGACAAACAAACCAAAGCCATTGAGAATGAGTTAAAGAACATAACACGAACCTAACCAGATTTATTTATTATAATTAACATGAGACAATGCTGACCATCGAAATCTCTTAACTGGTCTTGTAGGTCTTGGCTTGCCGAGAGAAGTGGATTGAAGGAAGCCCATTTGCTTTTTCTGGCGTATAGTTTCTCTGCTCATTATTGGACTACTACCAATTGAAACACAGAGCAATAATGGAAGATGTGCTTATGGAACTAGAAAAATTCACCTCGAAATGGGTAGCTGAGTAGCCACAAGAGAACTCCAAATCACCTTCCATGGGGGTCTTCATGTAGCTGCTGATGTCCTCACTAATGAAGCTGGCCTGCAATACCAGCGAACCTCAAGAGGTTAATAACCAACGAGAGCAGGCGAGGTGGAACTTCGACCAAAATCTGCATTCATACTTTGGGCTGGCTGACGAGAGGCGAACTGGCAGTGTCATCCAACAGAGAAGAGCAATGCTCCTGGTATTGTTGCTCCGGTTCAACTTTCCTCTTCTTGGCATTACCACACTTGACTAAGTCATTGCCTTCAAAGCAAGTGCTGGAGTTGATACAGTGGAGGGAGAGCTTATCCTGTTCAGGGAAGTGAGGCGGCCCAGAGGATGCATCAGAGACCATCGACAAGTCTTCTTCTTCCTCCTCCTCCTCCAAGGAATCACCTTTCTTATGCTCAAGAGGCAGAGAGGAGTCACAGGAGGAGTGGTCTAAGTAAGCCGTCCAACCAGATTGGCATCCACTGCTGCACTCTGAGCTGATGACATCTCGCTCCTCCTCCCCCAGCATGATCAGGTATTTGATCTCTCCTCAGTTTAGTATTTGCACTTTCTGTGTTAAGTGCCCGTCAATGTAGAAGTAGTAGCGGTGGTGGTGGGAAGCAGTGGGGAGGAGAGGGGGAGAAACGAAGCAGAGAAACAGATGAAATGAAGAGCATGAGAGCCAAATTAAATCCGAGACTAATTTTGTCCTTATGTCCATGCCGTCCTTCCTCCCACCACATTGCTTTCCTCGGTGCACATGAAAAAAATTAAAACTGCCAGTTGGGCAACGGACGCTTTGTTGGTGAACATGGACTTGGCGGACAGTGAGTGAGACTCCGACACTGTACCACATAGATTTAGAGATAGAGAGAGAGAGGGAGTACTCTCACACCCACACTGATCTCACCTCGCGCTGCGCTCTTCCTTGGAAATCTCTGTTTCTCTCTCATCCCGTAGAAGGAATGGAGCCAAAACAGCCTCACATGCAATACAGCGAGGCAAAGCGTACCTATCCACGCCGGGTTTCATTATTCGCCTTTAAAATCCCGTGAACGGAGCAAGTTTTGGCGTTGGGGAGGTGAGACGAATCCTATTACTATCTGTACGGCAGCAGGCCCCTCCATCTTACTCGACGACCCAGTTCAATGTTTTCTTTGTCATATTCCACGTAGATTCTCACACTCCTTATTGAAGGTTCAATTGAGATCTGTGTAACTGTATTCCCACCTAATCCGGCCCTTTCAATCGCTTCCCTCGTGTAATTACCTGACACTCAAATTCAGTCTGGTCAGAATAATGGAGTAATGAAGAACGCGTGTCATGAAAGACAATCCTCTTGTCTGATCCGATTATTACTATTCAATCAATCTCACAGGAAGAGTTTTTCTTTTGTCTCTTAATTGAAACATGCATATATCCTGCACGATTGTTTGTATTCCTTCAGTGCTAGATTTGTAGAAATTTTTACTTCCTGATCGATGATTAAGAAATCGGTCACATTAAGTGATAGCTCCAACTTATAGCTAGCTAGGAAGCCTGACCATCAACTATCATCGACAAGCTAGCAATAATGCTGCTGGTGGAGATCGAACTAACAAGTGTGAGTAATTATTGGCGCTTTAATTCTCCCTGCAGGGGAGATATATTTCTTCTACAAACCATGATTCGCACCTGCAGCAAAAGCAATCAGTAATCTAAATGGTCAATTATATTCCGACCATCAAAATGCCGTTGAATGATTTTGATGAGTGTTGCATGACTCGCTTAGCGAAGACTGTAGACTTTGTTCTTTGTCTAGGTAATTTATTCCCTACGTGAAACAGGGAAAGGTAAATAGAGCTCCAACTAATAATATTTATGCAAGGATCAGTTGTACATCATCGTTATTTTGGAAACACCTAATCACTGATCAGGATCGTACTTTGCAGTCTAAACATGCATGAACATGGACGGTCAGGCACGGCGTGCGTGCTCTTCTCTTTGCCCTCGCACTTAACGGAGTCTGGGACCATGGTTCTTTACCCCGCACCTCTCACCGCTTTCCACTTCCATCTCCTGCATGTGCTAATGGCCTCTCACATGCCCGCCGTGTAGATAGTACGTAATTAGCCTGTATGTTACGTTGGATTCTTAACTTGAAGCCTAGCTAGTTTGGATCATGAAATTGAATGCCCCCACCTATTTGGAGGCCGATGTAGCTAAGAGACACTAACTAGAATTCAATATCCATCTATGCTTGTGATACATACATTGATTTGATCTGCCACCTCGGTCTGCTACTGTTCTCTGTTGAGTTAAAACTGCTATCCAACAAAAATACTTCATACAGCTGCCAAAGAATTGAATCTGCCGGCCCCGTATCGAACTGTATTATCTTAACCACTCCGAAAGGATTTAATTACTTGACTGAAGAAGGGAATGAATATGGGGGAGCCCTTAATTTGTGGGTGTGTTAAAGAGTACCTAGCTGCCCATCTTTTACCGAATCTGCAGCCTCGAGGCGAGGGGTAGCTCAAGCCATGTGCAACGTTAATTCATGGTATAGAAGGGGCGGGGTCCGTTGCTCGCATGGATCCTACAATGTAAGGGACCCCATTAGAAGACCAAGACGCAGGTCCTGTTGTCCTCTTTCTGTCTACACCAGCTGCCTATGTGAATATATCTCAAAGAATTGGTGTAGTTCCTTTGCCTTTGGACTTTGGAAATCTATAGTGATTTTTTTTTTTTTTAAAAACAATCTTGTCATATGGTCACTGGTCGATCAATTATTAGTTACGTTCCTTGATACAAATTGCAATGATAAGTCACTCAGTGGTGACGTTAAAAGTATAGTATAATATATGGTCCTGCAAGTGGAAGGATATGATCTAGGGAACATGGCTGTCCTCCCAAGTCAGCTTGGAGAAGACAGTTGGAGGTGAAGTCCACTTAAAGTCCAATACTAAAGATAGAGAGCAAGGTACATGCATGCTAGCATCAAAACTTCTAACCCATTTTTTTTTTAGAGAACTCTATAATTAGTTCAATCATCTGCTCATTTAAAAGAGGCCTGAACCTTTACTATTAATGAAAAACCATCTAGCTAGCTCCTAGTAGTAAGGTGAATAGTATGCTTGTCCTTTTGAAGATGTATTTCTTCTCCTCTTAATGGATTCCTCATGAGAAGAATTTTGTTTTTTTTCCTTGATGTAGTTATCGATGGCTGACTGCTTAGTCTCGACTTTGTCTCAATCTTCTTCCTCAAAGAGTTAGATTTTGCATGCAATCCTTATCTAATCAGTTAATTATTAAGGTCTGAAGAGTAAGTTTTGGATATATAGTCAACCATCCATCTAGAAGAACCATATTAACTATCGCCTGTCCCGGATCAACTGTACGTACGTTGACACTTGACGATGGAGGCTGCAAACAAACTTATTCGAGCTAAGTGCGTGCACGGTTCTACTCAACTAATTGCTTACTGATAGAGATAGATGGTCACTGATGTCCAAGTTATTTATTCATTTGACAAGATTGTGATGGAGTTAATTACAATATCTAAACAGCGACGATGTGGATAAGGAACTGGTGATTACTGAATTAACTATCTTTCGCTAGCAGAAAAGCTATCTTCTGGAAGATTAATAATTATTGAGACAAAAATCTTTGACTTATATGTATAATTAAATACATCTTAGATTGATTAATATTTATTGGAGATCACGATAAAGTTAGAGGTCTGGAGTTGTCTTTTAGCTCATGCTGGTGTCCACTGCCTCTAGCTATCAAGAAGCCTGGGGTTGTGTTGACTATGGATGCACTCTATCTAGCTATCAAGTCAAACTACACACAAATTAATCAGACATGTACGTAGGTATCAGACGGTAGCCAGAAGTCAGACCATAATGCAGTTATAAGATGTGTGTCCTTGTCATATTAATGCTCCATCTTTAATTGATTACTTTGACATTTCTCGCATCTTAATTTTAAATGAATTTATAGATTTAAATTCGTCAAATTGGGTAGGAAGCGGTAGGGATTTTTTTTATCGGAGGGACATGAGCTCAATAGAATTGGTCTCTTTCTCTCATTGTAATAAGTCTGTTATCTCCATGAGAACAGTGTTGTGATTCATCTCTTTATTTAGGAAGCCCATTTCAAGTCTAACCCACAACAACCCCTCTCTGGACTAAAACCTCTCCGGCCCAATTCATCTCTTTACGCCTGAAGTTGTAACGTCACTTATGTTTACACTGGAACGACGGCACATCTTCCTTCTTCGCCTGTGCCACGTTTTTGTTTAGCTCGTGGCCGCAGGGTAATCGAAGGGCAGCGGGATGATGTCGGGGGTGAGGAGATCTGCATGGCGGAAGCCGTAGTCTCGGAGCACCTGATCGTCGGCGAGGTGCAACACCCTCTGCATCCCTTCCCAGCAGCTCTCTGCGGTGTACATCTTGTTGAGGTCCCCGCTGCAGGGCTGGCACCCGGTGAAGTGTGTGATTAGCGGCCGCCGATGCTTCTCCACCCCCATCATGCGCTTCTCCCGCATCTGTCCGTAGGCTCTGCTCGCCGGCTCCGCGTGCCTCCGCTGCATCCCTTCCTCCTGCCGCTCCACCGCCGCGTACACCCCTGCGAACTCCTCCAGCCGCCCCAGCGTCTTCAGCCAATAGCTCTCGAATTCAAACTCGCTCTCGAGGTAGATCTTGTCGCCCCATCGCTCCTTCTGCTTCAGGAGGATGTAGACGAGCGCCGATTGGTCGTCCGATTCGTTATACAACTAATTAATTCAGCCCGCCAAGATTATTTACAAAATTTATTTTTTTTCAAATTAAATTAAATCAGAAATTTGAATGATGAACGTTGAATACCTTGTCGTTCAGCTCTTCCTTGAGGATCTTGCCCCAGCTAGCGTAGTCAGGGGAAATAGGGCTCATGGAGGCCCACTCCGCCATGAAGTCGAGCGACCATTGGCAGTTGCGAATGAGGAAGACGCCGGCGTTGAGGCTGACCCAGCTACGCTTCTCGTAGACCAGGTGGGCCCAGCCATGTAGCACCATGTTATGGAACCGGTAGCGGCCCATCGGCAGCTCCGAGTCCATGTCCGTGAAGGCCGCATCGGAGTCGACCCACCACACCCACTCAGCCTCCGGGTGGGCCAGCATGGCCGCCCGGATCACAGGAATTTTGGCCCAGTACGAGCCCATCTTCGGGTGGAGCAGCGCCGTGTTGTAGAACAACTCGATGCCGTGGCGGCGGCAGTAGTCGGCCTTGTTCTTGAACAGGCGCAGCAAGAGGTGGTCCCCCACCGGATTGCGGCACGGGCCCGGCTGGGACCCGCTCACCATCAGGATCCGCTGGCTGTCGCCGGCGAGGTGGGGGTTGAGGCGGCGCCACTCCCGGCGCTTCGCGTCCCAGTCGACGACCGGGCGGTCGATGGCGTAGGAGAGGGAGGGGTCGTCGTAGAAGGTGGCGTCCGGAAGGCGGCCGCGGTGCCTCGGCGGGACGCGGGGGAGAGAATCGACGACGGGGGAGGAGAAGTTGGATGAGTAAGTGGTATAGACGCTATAGAAAACAACGAGGAGGGCGACGGCGGCGGCGAGAAAGACGAGGACGCGAGAGAGGCAAGAGAAGGAGGACTTGGAGGGGCGGCGAGTCATAGCCACGGAAGACGCCCCCATGGCGGCTAGAGCATCAAACAGAAAGGCTTCAAGGCGTCCTTACGGCAGGTGATTGTCCATGCTCATCGACGCTTACTTCAATTCCCCTGCTTGCTCTGCTTGTGCTTGGAGAATCAAATGGACGCCATTTCGCGCAGCTGAGGATGAGGATGGTGGTGGTTTCCTCGCTTCCCATGTAGCACTGCGGTTGAGATGACGACTTAGGCGCCAGAGACGACGACGAAGGCAGGCGAGTTCAGGAAACGGACAGCGACGGGCTCAATTCGCGCCACTATTAACGGTCGACATGGTTCCACGAGGGATCAGTTGGGTGACGCATTGCGGGGATTGCGGATAGAGTTGCTCCATGAAATGGGGTAACATTTTCCGGTTAATGGACTTATTTCTAAGTAATATTTAATAAATGTAATGATTTGTGATGCAGTGGTAAAAGGAGTTTACCATCTATGAGTCAAAGGTAGGAATAGTAATCGACGTGAAGATAAAAGTTAAGGTGGTCAAAGATCAGGAACTGCGGGCTCACTAAAATAGGTCGAGCTAGTGGCAACAGGTCCACCGAGCCTAAAGGGTTTGATCGGTCAGGAGGTTCATTTGAGCATATCACTTGTCCAGCTCGGACAGCTATAAAGAGGGTATTCGATACTCATAGTTGTGACCAAATGAAGGCTAGTCTAATCGGACCGCCTCTCCGACCCAGCAAGGCACAACCTACTGAGCAAAGCGACCATAGAGAATAACAACCTTAAACGACCGAGTGGAGAATACTGGCCGAGTGGCTTTTCCGCTAGACCAAACAGTGGGATCTCTCGCGTAGCTCATCATATCCTTCTGGGAGTCAGTGTCGCTGACAACAGGACATGATCAATAGACAAATCGTATAACAGAAATTTCTACTTTCATATTAGGAATTTGCATATCCTATTAATGAATGGTGTCAAAAATATTTTTCTAACGTGTCTTTTCATGAGACAGTTGAAAAAACGTGCACATACCTTGAAAAATGTGCACGTTTGCTACTGAAGCACTGTATGAAAGAGGTCCATGTATTGACGAATATATGCGTTTTTTGTGATTACGCTCCCGTTATTGCTACAGTTCTTTTAACTGCCTTACTACTATTCCAATGACTAATTTGAGCATCGAAGGACCAACACCGAAACTTCTTCCCTGGCCCGACACTAATATTCTTAATTTTACAAAGTGGAGTGGAGTTTTTACACAGTCAACCATAGAATAATATCTCGAATCAACCGTCTTTATTATTTCCGGACAAGGTCATGAAATATAATTCCTTTTAAATTTAACATATTAATTATCTTAAATCCTTCTATGCTATCTGATCCGGTGATAAGGCCGGGGGGCCCTCATGGGCGGAAGATCAACGACACGTGGAGGTCAGGAGTCAGGGGGGGTCAATCCCGCAGGCTCGCCGAGTGGACACACTTTGTCGATCGCCCGGCCATGCCCCCGGCCGAATGAACAACAACCCAACCACGAGCCCGGGTTTCCAACGCTCAAGGGAAAGGCCTTCCAAGCCGAGCGGACCAGGCCGCTCGGCCAAGGCGCAGATTAATATGGGCAAGCCAACCGAGCCAAGTGAGATAGTAGACCTCCGCTCGGACCACTGAGCTCACCGGCTCATGCACTGCGGAGAGTCCGAGCGGCCAACCCAACCCCATTAGTGACGGGAGCAGCCCAAGGGTTGCCGCTGCCAATCACCAGCATGATTGACAGACGGACCATACTCAGAATCGTACGACGGAGGGTTCTGCTGTCCCATCAGATATATGCTCGAACCGTGGCAGCATGACGTCAAGCATGCTGTTCTGACAAGCCCATCCTCAGGTATGTGAGAGGACATGTGTACGTCTTGAGAAGCGTGCACAAGCTTTTCAAGAGCCCTATATAAGGACCATCAGACTTCGCCAAAGGTACACACGCGCGCGCACATTTACTCTCTTAGTCACTCTCATATTTTCGTCTGACTTGAGCGTCGGAGGGTCGTCGCCGAAAGCCCCCTCCCGGCTCGACTTTATTGCAGGTGCGCCGGAGCGTACGAGGATCCATTCGAGAGAGCCACGTCCCCAGCATCCGTCGACTCAGCACTCGGACAGGATCACTATCCACATCCCACGACGGTCGAATGTCAAGGTGAAAGGACCTATGCCGGTCGAATGTCTAAGGGGAAAGGAGAGGATTTTATAGCG
>JBBMJZ010413112.1:9335620-9346466 GCA_037833815.1 Zingiber zerumbet
TTCCGCTACTCGGAAAATTCCGTAAAAATATCCAAAAATTCCAGAAAATTAATAGGATATTTCTAAAAATAATTTGGAAATTTTCGGGCGTTACATATTCAAGGATGGACAATGTAAGAAATAAGAGCATTAGGTAAAAAGTTGGGGTTGTATCTTTTAAAGGAAAATTTTGAGAAACATATTTAAGATGATACAGACATGTACTTAAATGACCAATAAATACTTCAATTAGGTGATGTAAAACTAAGGCAAATATTCACATAAATGAGGAAGAGGAAAATCAAAAAAGCATAGTTAGCAACATCATAACAAGGAATTTAAATATAAATGATGATATAGTAGGGAATACTACTGCACAAGTTACTAAGAGAGTGGGTGTTACTTGCCCATTCCTCTTCTCCTGTAATGTGCAGTTACTACACACATTACCACTACTCTTCCTATATAAGCCTCCAAAGATATCTGAGAAAAGGAGAAGAGAACAATTCTCGCAGTTGAAAAACTCTTCTCTTTGATTTCTTCTTTAGAGCAAGGTATGGGATTTCATATTTTGTACAGTATTTATGTTCTATTCAACAAATAATATAAATCATAAGGCGATTGCCTTAGGATATCTCTCAAATATAACATATTCTGGTCATGATCGTGGTCGTGATAGGCATATTTTGGCTAAGAAAGTCTCTCACCATGATCATAGCACTGAAGATGAGATACTTGAAGATTTACAGAGATAAGTCGCAAAGTTATCCCAACGTCTAGCGACGCAAGATCTTAAAGGTCGTAAGTTTCCTAATCTTAATTTGGATTCCACTTTTACAAAACCCTATCACAATTGTGAAAATCATGGATGAGATGAACAATATGCAAATTTCGGTTTTCCATTTGAACTTCCTGAGTTTTCTTGTACATTGCAAACCAAGGAATTTTTTGATTAGTTTGATGAGGTACGTGGAAGGAATTCTTTATTATAAGGAAGATATGGACGATAAGATTAAAATAGCCGATCATCCAATTTATGATGAAGTAGAAGAAGTTGTTGATGAAGTTGGGGACGACATGCTGCAAGTTTCTAACATTGAGAATTTCCTAAATGGAGGTACTGTTGGTGGAAGAGTTGAAGAGAAAGAACTTCCATGTTTAAATTTTGTTCAAAATGATGAGAAAGAGGAAATTCTAAATGGTGGATTATCTGAGAATCTTTTGAAGCATTATCTAAAGAGTGCAGATGAAGAGATGGAAGAAAATCTGAAATTCGAAGAGATGTGCCTAGAGATTGCTACAGAATTATCACCTTTGTTTTGTAAACTTTTGAGCTACACTACAACAAAAATAGCTTTTCGCAGCTTGCTATTAACATCGCACATTAAAAGCACGCCGTTAATAGTATTATTAACGGTGTGCATATTGATGCACGCTGTTAATAGTATAAACTCGAAAAAGAAAAAAATATGTTTAGATATTAACGGCGCATATTAAAAGTATGCCGTTAACACTATAAATATTTAATAACAATAACGGCGTGTAAAAATAGGCACGCTGCAAATACTTTTCTTAATTATCAATGACATGCAGCATGCCGCGATTAGTTTAAAAAAATAAAAAAAATTATTGTTAGCGGCCATATTGATTAAGAGGAATGTGTTTTGACCAAGTGTGTTTTGACCAACTTTAAATTTCTTTTAAAATTATAGTTTAAAAGAAAGTTATCTTTAAAAAAATTAAATTAAAAAAAACACATTATTAAAAGGATTACGTGGCTAAAAAAAAATAACCATCGCTAGACTCCTCTCTACCTCTCCGCACTCACCGCCACAAGCCGTAGGACTCCTCTCTGCCTCTCCGCACTGACCATCGTCGGCCGCACGACTCCACATGTGTAATAGATAAACTGGACAACAACAAAGGCCAAATAATATATTACGTCCAATAGTTCATCATCGATAAACAAGATCCAAGCATCAATCACAAGTTCAACAAGCATCAACATTGCAAGCTCAATCTTTGGAGCTCATTGGTGAACAACAAAACTTGCAATCAATTGATCCACCTAATTCACAATCTAGTTTAACCTTGCCATATGCAGGTTAGTTTATATTGATTTCTGAAGTGTTCAATTATTTTTTAAAGTTCTTGCATTATTTGTCACCTTTCTTTGTTGGTTTTTTTTACTTATTGTTAATTTATAAGTCTTTTACATTTGTTGAATTTTCAGGAGAAACTAATAATGGAGTGACTAAAAAACGAGGAAGAGGCCCTGCTCAGGGTAATTTATCTCAAGTGCATCCTCCCACACGTGTACTAGAGAAACCACAACAACAAAGACCAAATGATATATTACGTCCAATAGTTCATCACCCACAAACAAGATCCAAGCATCAATCACAAGTTCAACAAGTATCAACATTGCAAGCTCAAACTTTGGAGCTCATTGATGAACAACAAAATTCACAATCAATTGATCCACCTAATTTACAACCTAGTTTAACCTTGCCAAATTCAGGTTAGTTTATATAGATTTCTAAAGTGTTCAATTATTTTTTAAATTTCTCGTATTCTTTATCACTCCTCTTTGTTGGTTCTTTTTTACTTATTGTAATTTACAAGTCTTTTATGTTTGTTGAATTTATAGGAGAAACTAACAATGAAGTTACTAAAAAGCGAGGAAGAGGCCCTGCTCAAGGGGATTTACATGTGGGTGAAAAGTTAATAGTTGATTTCAACGAATCATTCCAGGCTATTGGACCGAATGCAGGGAAGTATTCATCATTGCTTGGTCGAATTGCTCGTAATGGTGTCCAAGTTCCCTTAACATATGTGGAATGGTCTGACATGCCCACACATGTTACAGATTATATATGGAATGAAGCTCAAGTAAGTTCTTCATTTTTTTTTACCATTTTTGCTCTATTTTTAATCATATCATATGACTGATATGACAAGGCAATGTTTCTAACCTAGTAATAATAATTATGTTTCTAAATATTTTTGTAACAAACTGTTCATATATCTCCTATAAATTATATAGGAGAACAACAATGCCCCTCTGGCATATAAGTCTGTATGCCTTAAATCTATTGGCAACAAATGGAGAAAGTAGAAGAATCGAATTAAAACTGATTATTTTAATGGAAAGACGTATGACCAATTGTTAACCAATGTTCCTAATCATGTTGAACTTAAGTAATGGAGGATTCTCATCGAGTGCTAGAGTACAGACAAATTTCATGTAATTTTTTTGTCTCAAATAACATTGTTTATGATTTTCTCATTATTTTCATTATAACCTGTTCAAAAAATCTCTATTTTTTTATTTTAAAAAATTTCAAAGAAAAATTCACTCAATAAAGAACTTGTGGGGCCAATACATTGGATCGGAAGGACTTCGATGCCTAACTTCAAAATAAAAGTATGTATAATTATAATATACTGTGTTTTTCTAGTAACAAATGTATAAAGATTTGTCATTTTTATATAGTTGGCAGCTAATGAAAAGTCAACTGATCACTTAACAACATACATTGAGGCTCGTTGCAAAAATAGAGTTTCAGCTGATGCCGAGGCTGTAGATTTAATAGTAAACACATTCATTTACAATTCTTATATTGTTAAGACATTATCATTTTGTTTACTTGTGAAGGATATATATTTATTGATGTTAATAAATATCTAGGGTCAAGTGTAAGAAAAGTTATTAGCGGTACCTGTTGAGGATCAAACACCTGAGTTGAGACAGAAGATTTTCAATAGCTTCATGGGAAATCAAAGTCATGGTTATGTTCGCATTATGGGTTTAAGTCCTTGTCTTTTTGACATGCGTACTCACCCCTTGTTATCCAATGAACATTCAAATGAGTTAATAAAATTGGCTATGGAGAAAGCTGTAGCATAGTGTATAAAAGTAGTCACTCTTATTCTAAATCAAATGAAATCCTAAATAGATGCACTTCAATCAAAGTTAGAAAATCATGAATCCCCATTGACTCATCTTTGTATGGAATCCAGTGAATTTAGTAATCAAAAGGTATCTTTATTTTATTTAAATACCTGACTTTTATAATGAATTTTGATAGTTTTGTGATACGCACACTATTTTTTATTTAGGTTGCAGATAATATTATTTCACATGTACAAGGATTGGATAACTAACAAGTACATTGGTAGTTGTTTTCACAAGATTTTTTTTAATTTTATTAACAATTTTGGTGATGTAGCAGTATACATATTTTTAAGTTGTAGATAAATTTATTTTACAGGTGCAACAACTTGAAAGGCACAAAGATATTGATAAACACATGAACTATCATTTCTTATTATGAGATGAAGAAGTTTATTTAACTTGGGTTTGTTTGTATTGTATATATATATATATAGTTGCAAGAAAGTGGATTGTGTGTTAGATAATGAGATTTCTTATTTAAAAGTTCTATTTATTGATTTTTCTGAACAGTATATATTATAAATCATCTTTACCTTTAATAAGAGTTTTTTTTTTTAAATGTTCAGGATTCTAATGAAGAAGGATTATAAAAGTTATCTCCATATCATGAGGAGTTGTTCTTTAGGCTTTCCCTTGTGTAACTTTCATAGAAATAGTAGTTTTTTTATTATCAAATTAATGATAGATATGTAGATATTTTTATTATTGGATGAATACTGGATGCACTTCAATTAATGATTGTAGAATTTTATATTATGTATATCATTTTTAATTTATAAAGAGAGAGTTTTTCCTTTTGTTTTGAAATGGCAATTCAATAAATTTGATCTAGATTAATTTGTATAGTAAATGTTCTTTTAAGATTATTAATTTTCATCATAAAAGTTGCACCTAACAAGTTAAAACATTAGGGATAGTAATTTGCTATTTTCACTTCTATTTGAGACAACATATTACCATATCAATTTAGTATCTCTAGTTTTTTCACAGAATCAGATGTAACATTTGAGACAAAAAAATAATTGTTTTAAATACATTTGAGACAATTGAACAACCGTCTCATCACCGTCTAAAATAGCATTTGAGATGGTACAACTGTCTTAATATTTTTTTAAGACGCTTATATTGGGGATGACTACATTACCATCTCATCACCGTCTCAAAACTATTTTGAGACACTAAATTTATAATTTAAGACATATTTTATTGTGTCTCAAAAGTCTAGTTTTCTAGTAGTGTTCATGAAAGGTGATCCAGTTTTCTGGTATCGGTCGGATTCGTGACTCTGATCCATTGGTAAAGAGGGAGGAGGTATGAAAGCGACCGGCGTCACGCAGATAGTTCCTCGTGGTAGTCCGGACAAGGACGACGTTCGATCATATGAAATTGAAGTATGGAGGATGGGTACCTCTTGTTCGGGAGGAGTAGGTGTAGAGGTCTCGCCCCGCTCAGATGGAGGGCGTGAGCTGGCTCGGGAGGGGGTCTGCATAGTAGAAGTAGCAAATCGGGAGGCAACTTTCGCGCGATGCCTCTTCCGGCTTATCAGTGGTTCTCCAGAAGAGGTCGACTCTGAGGTTGTGTCGATTGGGAGCGCCGGAAGTCGCCCTGGTGGGAGATTTGCTGTACCGGCTGCCGCATTGTCAGTCGTCCGGTTGGCTCCTCCTTCGCTCACCTGCAACGGCGCTCCCTTGCTTTCGCCAAGCGGTTCCTCTTGGGAGCCGACCGGCTCTAAGCCTCGGCTCTCCAGCTCGGCTACACCCACAACATTTATCTCCGCATCCACGAGCTTGCATTGGTTGGCTAGACGAGCACGCAACATGATTCGAGTTGTAAAAGAAAGAGAAAAAATTAGTTAGATTCAAAAGTTGGGAGAAAAAAGAACATACCTAGACTAGCCGGGAGCTTCGTGTGGATCGAGCTCAGGCCAAACACATAGAGGGCGCCCTCCAGCAGCAACTTGTGAATATGATACTTCTGGCTAACCAAACTCAAGGCTTCATGGAGATAATTAGATCGGCTCTTGTACTTTTTGAACGCCGAGGGCTTTGCCACTTCAAGCTGCCAGCCAATTAGGAAATCTGGTCGCTCAGGAAAGTGAACGAAAAAATAGTAGTCCTTCCAATGCTTATTAGAGGACAACATCTTATCAAAGAAGACCAAGCCCACTCGGGCTTGGAATAGGAAGGTTCCCGGCTCGGACAATTTAGGATAATAGAAGTAGTGGAAGAGTTAAGGGGTCAAAGGAATGTCGTGCAGGCGGAATATGACGACAACCCCGCACAACAGCCTAAAGGAGTTCGGGACTAATTGGTGGAGAGAAATATGAAAATATTTACAGACTGTGAAAAAGAAAGGGTGGACAGGAAACTGCAGGTCGGTGGTGAATTGATCTCTAAAAAAGCATAAACCCGTTGGTGGTTTAAGCGGCCGGTCGGAAGCAAAGGGAATAACGATTTGATAGTCAGATGGAATCTCGTAAGCAGCTCTCAAACTCTCAATGTCGCCTTCGTCGAACCTAGACTCGATGGACGTGTACCAGAGCCCAGGGACGACGACAAGAGGTTGTGAGGAGCTTGCCATTAGAAACAACGGAAACAAAGAGGTCGACGAAGAACAACGAAAAGATTCGATTGAAAGGGTGAGGAGGCTTACGGGAAGGATCGCCGGAGAGAAAAAGTAGGCAAAGCATCACCGAGAAGCTCGAAGACAAAGAGGCGCAAAGTGAGGAAGACGACGATGCACGCGAGGTTTATAAACCCCGCGGTCGATCGACTTCAGCCGTCCAATCCAGAGTTATAAAAACCTAGAAGAAGATCCAACCGTTGAATTCGAAAGGCCGCCTGTCACGTCATCAGCGTATATCTGCCTATCATGTCAAACGTGCGGCGGTAGAAAGGGGACACATGGCGCTCAGTCACCGGACGATATCAATGAGGCTTAATTAAAAGGTATGGTCGCGTGCTCGACCATAATGAGCAGAGATTTTCACGGTCTTTAAGAAATTTGGATGGCGTCAGGCCGCTCGACTGAGGAGTGAGAGGAGAGAAGAAAATTGCCACCAAGGATAATCGCCCGTCATCTCGATCGGGCACGGATAAGCGATTATCATACAGTCGAACAACCAAGGCACATTTTGCTGTGAAAGCTTGGGCTTAGCGACAGTGGAAGACCTGGTCCAGCGAAATAAGGCCGAACGACATGGACACATGCGCCGATCAGAAACTTGAGCATATGGGTCGATCGGGTCTTAGAGTTGACGAAGACACATCTTATCCAGTCAATCAGACTTGCAGCCTCCTCTGACTATACTTGAAGGGAAGGCTTGTGATGCGGCGATAGGAGGATGCCCACCTAGTACAGGGTCATCCGCTTGGGTGGAGGTCAAAGTCAAGATGATCAACGCCCAAGTGTCAAAGGGTTGAACGGAGGATAAATGTAATGGGCGGTCGGGACAGGTAGGGCTCAATCGGCGGGAGATATGTCTGAGCGGACAATTCTTCCGATTCGGGAGAATATCATAGGCAAACGCTCAAGTCATATTATCAAGAAGCTAAGGGAGACCGGATAGTTTGTTCGAACAGAGGAAAATAGGTTATTACACAGACACCGCACGAAACTGAAGTGGACAGAGCGGAGGATTCCCAGCCAAGCGGCTACCCGCGCGACCAAGCAACGGGACCTGACCTTGGACAGAACGGAGTCCTGGCCGAGTAACTGATCCGCTCGACTTCCTTTCATAGGACATAGTGGAGGATGTGGCCACGAACATGTTGGAGAATGTGACCACGAACATGTTGGAGAACGCGACCACAAACATATTAGAGAAGGTGTCCACGTCTCGATGAGTGTACACATCGCCCACCAGAGCTCTATATAAAGGGGGTCCATCACCTGCGGAAGTATGCGTGATTTACTATTTGCACATAATTCTACTGTTTCACTTCTTCTCCACATTCCGGTGACTGACTTGAGCATCAAAGGACCAATGTCGGAGACCCTTCTCTGACTCAGTACTGACGTTATCTGTTTTATAAAATAGAGCGGAGTCCATATCCGATGAGCGAAATCGTCATATTCTAACTTTCTACTCACCTATTTTTAGACAGGATGATATGATATATTATATATATTGTTCATAGAACAATAGAAAAAGTTCATAAAATATATAAGAAATAGTACTGGTGAATTAATTAATTAATTAATAATAAAATTATTTTTAAAATGGAATTTGATTTGATCCGTCAATTATGAAATCCTGATATACTGAACCATTCTTTAACCCATCAGCTCGATATTTTTTTTAAGCATAATCTCTCGTTTTCATAATTGAATTTATTTATTATTCACCTTTTTCTCCACCACCTCCAAAGCTCCCACCTTTACCATTTCTTTTCCTCTCTAGTTGCCACCATTTCTCTCGCCGTGCCTCGCGTCAATCGATCGAGATTTGTTGATGCAATTGGTTTTTGTGTATTTCTGCATGCCATTTGTAGGAATATTTGGGCGTTTGAGTCTAATTGAAGCTGAAATTTCATTCTTCTCGTTCCTTTTTTTCCTTTTCTTTCCTTGCGGATATGCTTTTGGAGCTGTTCCTTTTCTATTCCGATCGCTGGTGTTGATTTATGCTTCTTTGATCGTGTTTTGGCTTCGATCAATCGTGGTTTGCTCGATTGTCCAGAAGAAAGTTGATTTTTGTTGGCGGATTTGATTTATCGGGAAAAAAAAAGGAACAGAAATGGCTCGAGAAAGCTGTAACCTTGACAAAGACGAAGCGGAGATTTTCAAGTCCGCCTCTTCCTCTCCCTCTGCTTCGCCGCCGCCGCCGCCTCCAACTTCACCTCCTTCCCCACCTCCGGCTTCCGTGCTCCCTAAATCTTGCGAGGAATCCCCTATTCACAGATCGGAATCGCCGGCCCTCAAAATAGCAGTCGCGGCTTCTTCCGCGCCTACGCTTGATGCGGAGTCGTCGAAGTCGGGCGAGGAATCCCATTCACCTGTTAGATTCAGTAACCGGTGCTCTACCTGCCACAAAAAGGTCGGTCTCACCGGATTCCGGTGCCGTTGCGGCGATCTCTTTTGCGGCCGCCACCGCTACTCCGACGCCCATGACTGCTCTTTCGATTACAAGACCGCTGGGAGGGAGGAAATCGCCAGGGCCAACCCCGTGATCAAGGCTGCCAAGATCATCAAGATCTGAAGGTATAAAATTGCTTCCTTTTCTCTGTAGGACTCTGATGCTATTTGAACTCTGAACATATAAATGTTCTTTATTATTTAACCTTTTGATTTATCATTGAGGATCTAGATCCTTTTTTATCAACTGCTGCTTGTAATTATTGTTTATCTAAACCTTAAACTGGACGAGTTTCCACTTCACAAAAGAATGATATAGGCAATATTTTGGTAAAAATGAGGCTTTCATTTTCAGTAGATTCCTTCAGATTGGCTGTAGCTTACGAAGAAACAAATCTTTATCAAACCTAAGTCACTGAGAACCTTTTCAGTTGGCTCGAGTTCTTAATCAGTGGATTAAAGTTGCAAATTAAAACTAGTGTGACGTGAGTTCTGTTCTTTGAAAGCATTTCCTGTGCTTCACTATTTGTGCCATTGGCTTTGTTCATCTTGTCATTGTCTGTCAATAGTCCTTCAATTAATTTTCGAGAAAAAGTAGGTTCCTTTACGCTGCACTCTGATTTTTCTTCAGCATTTGGAAATCAACTTTTGCTGGTTCGATTTTTATTGTGTTCTTATCAACTGGCAAACCGCTCTTGTATTTTTGTTGATGTGGCAATAGATCAACGATGGAAGTGTGTCAAAATATCTGCCTCAGAATTATGTGATAATCTCAGACTGTATTATAATCTCTGTGTGTGCAGTGTATCGTGTGTGTGATGATAAAGAGGTCGAAAGGTAGCATGGACATGGCTGCAAAGTGGGCTCGAGCAATTAAAGAAGGCTTCTCTGAGAGGCCTCAGCACTTGATAGGACTCTGCAAGTGGGCTCAGTGCTTCTTACAAGATGAGAAATGTAACTTTGATCTACTTTTACATTTGGGTATTGTGCTTGTTTTTCAATTGATCTGCTTTCATTGGCATTAGATGTTTGCTTTTGTGCTATTCTGCTGGGAATTTACCCTAGGCGTTTATAGAGCTGAGTTGAGAAGATTTTTCACTAGTCAAGCTAATTGGCGAATGGAGAATAATGGCCAAGGACGGAGTTAGAAATTTCATATCGAGTGGGCGAAATGTATGTGTTTATGTTTAGGGAAGGCGACTATGTCGTTGTCTTTCATTCGCCTCTCTTTCATCCCCTATTTCTATCTCTCTTATACTTCTTATACTTAAGAATGGAGGAGGGGCGGTCGCCCTCGTCCTTTTGGCAAGGAAAAGATTCATAATTCTTTCTCATTTGTTTTTAGAAAATGTATATTATGAGTGAGCTTGATGGACTGAGCTGTGCGAATCAGATGAGTTTGGTGGATCGAGTTGAACAAACCCGGCCAGGCAGAGGCAAAGTGAGTGTGTTTGGCCGGTGGGTGGGGTAAGATAAATAGGCTAGTTTGGTCGAGTAACTTGTGGAATTGAATGAGTTGGTGAACTTGGGAAGGGTGGCTGTGCCAAGTAGGCTTGATCACGATTCAGAATTCAAGTAGGCTTGATCCGACTCAGAATTCATAGTTTGACAGTTTAGAACCATCATTACAATTCTTATATAATTCATAATTTAGAACTGTCATTACAGTCATTCAAGGTTCAGCGGTTTAAAAAATTGACTCTTGTGGTAAAAGGTGATTCGCTCGTCCCCAGTGCTCCCGTCAACCCGCCTCTAGGTAAACACGGAGGAGGTAAATCACGGGTGGCTACTAGCCATTAGTGCAAATGGCCAAGATATGGGGGAGGTCATGCTCGG